>JASDQU010947155.1:15785-39397 GCA_032191745.1 Picea mariana
GAAGAATGCTCTTCGCAGTTACATTATTTCAACAGTCCTCTCCTGTTCACTTGGCTCTTCGAGGGGACATCTTTCTATTGAGCTACCACTCACAACACAATACTTTTCTTCATATCCAATTGCATTGTTTGAACCCCTTTATATAGTGCTACCAACCACTAAGAACATTCTAGAGGAGGAACCTTCTAGAAGTAGAACCTTCTAAGAAGTCTTCTTACATTTATTATATCTAACTACCACAGTGGGCCTTATTTAATACTATAGTGGATCTAATCCACTTACATTGAATGGCCTCTATTATTACAACTATGGGCCCTCCAACCCCCCCACCACCTCTCTAGCTACTTAACATTCCATCCCCCTTATGAAAGCATTGTCCTCAATGCTTGATGTACAACCATATACCGGGGTCCCATGGATAAGTGTGGACCATATTGCTGAAGTAGACTAGAGAACTAGGGTCCCATGGAGAAATGAAAACCATCATGCTGAAGTAGTCCAACTTCCATTGTGAACCGGGGTCCCATGTCCAAGTGCTCATGTAAACTCCACGCGGAAGATATCTGAACTCGAGAACCAACAGGAAATGATAGTCCAAAGATCTACATTGATGATGGGGATCCAAATATGTAGATCCCTCCATATCCACAAAATCATCTGAATAACACACTAGTACTGGAGAATACTGAAAACTAGTGTGCATAGGAGGCTCTGAACTTCTCTCCAGAATGTGCTCTACATGAGGTGAAGGAGAGTCATCAAATAGAAGATGGAAGTGGTTGTCATCCCAGAAATGACAACTATCCATATACCAATCATCACAATCATCTTCCAAAGCATACCAAGAATACACTTCTTGATGATATTCATTCATGATGTTCATCAAAGTACATTTCTCCTTCATGCTCGCCAAGGACTTATGAATACTATGAAAATCATCCTTGAGACCTTGAGTGTCATGCATTTGGGATTTGAGTGCTTCAATCATATGTAGAATTTCCATGAGTTGAGATTGCATATCCATTGGAAACACAACATATAATATATCAAAAGAAAGCTCTTAAAATGATTTATCCAATGACATTGATCTAGTAGCAATCTGAGCACCCTATGAAAATTTATGAACTCTGCAATCCCGTCGCCGTCACGAAAAACCCCAAAAATCATTGATATCTTCATTTCCAGAGCTCCGATTGAGATGATTTTTTTTTTTGAAATTGGGTGAAATTGTGAGAGGAACTTAGATCTGCAATTTGTTTTGGAAAATTCAGCCCCAACTGCTACAAAAATCAGAAAAATCATGCGGCCGTCCGCTGAAGAAAAAACCTTGAAAATTGTAGATTTTAAAATGCAAATAACTTGACTTCTTGGACTCTGTTTCAGACGATTTTTTTTTTAAACTTGAGTGTTTTTATGAGAGGAACTCAGATCTACAACCAGATTTTGCAACTTTTGCACCAAAACCTACATAAATCGTCCGGAATGTCGCGACCCTCTTTTTTTTTTTCTTCTCCAAAAAACCAAATCTACAAAAAATATTTGCCCACACTTCCTGCCAAGGAAAGTGCTCTGATACCACTTGTTAAGTACGAAATACTAAATACAAAAGCACCACAGTAGATATACAAGATATTTGAATACAATCACCGCACAAGATATATGGAACAATATAAAAAACCACCACTTTATTATATTGCTTATACTTCTTTATATAGCTCTATCTATCTCCTAGGAACCTTCTAGAGAGCCTTCTCATATTTATTACATTTAACTACCATAGTGGGCCTTTATTAATATAGTGGACCTAGTCCAGACTCCACCTTACATTGAATGACCACATTCACATGTATTAAATGGCTTCCACTAATAATACATAACCACATTCTCATTGGGTACCTCCCTAGGTACCCCATATTACCTCCCTAGGTATACTACAGGAACACGGTCTCCACATCCATCTGATGTAATCTCCAACCCATAAGTGAAGCAAGAGAAATAATAGTCTGGATGGAAGTGTACCTGGCGACTGGAGCAAAAAACTCCCCACAGTCCACTCCCTGTTTCTGAGAGACTCCTCTCACCACAAACCTTTGTAGATCTACTCAGGTACTTAACAGTTCCTCAATAGTGTGATTGAGGAATAAGTGTACATAGAGCAACCTTAGGGCTTTGTGATACATGGGAAGGAGTCTCATGTTTGTAGATTAAAGAAGGCTTTGTATGGACTCAAGCAGGCACCCAGGGCATGGTACCCCAAGATTGATGGATACTTGATGAGTTTGGGCTTCACTAAGAGTGATGCAGATCCCAAGCTTTACTACAAGGTTGTTGATGGTGATTTGTTGATCTTGGTACTGTATGTTGATGATTTGTTCCTTACGGGGGAAGAGAGGCTCATTGTCGGGTGCAAGAGGGAGTTGGCTTCAAAGTTCGAAATGAAGGATCTTGGCTTGCTGCATTATTTCTTGGGATTGAAGGTTGTTAAATTGTTGAGCTTGATTTCTTATGCGGATTATTTCTTTAAATTCTTCAAAACTTTGATTCCAGTTTAATATATTTCAACAGTATAGAATCATAACTGAATAGCAATAATCATGTAGTTATGTAAGCATGCACATCAACACCACATATACCCTGGGGAAACCCTGTACAGGGAGAAAACCCCCAGCAAACGATATTCCTTTATTGCCTTAATAATGAATGGTTACTTACAAAATATCCACCATGATTACTCTGCTCTTGAAGAGCTTGCCAAGTTGACTCTGACCTAACTGTGTAACTAAGAGACCTTGCTGATATCTAAACGTCTGTTACAGACCAACACTGAAGATGTATCCGAGTTGCCTTCAAAGACTGAGATATGCTGCCTCTTATGGACTGATATATCAGCTCTGATAGGGGCTGTTATTGCTGCCTCTATTGGATTGATCCATGCCTCTGTTTAGCAYTGGTATTGTTGCTTCTATTGGACTGATATGTGCCTCTGTTTAGCATTGGTATTGCTTCCTCTATAGGATTGATATGTGCCTCTGTTTAGCACTGGTATTGCTGCCTCTATAGGACTGATATGTGCCTCTGTTTAACACTAGTATTGTTGCCTCTATAGGACTAATATGCGCCTCTTTTTAGCACTTGTATTGTTGCCTCTGTAGGACTGATACGTGCCTCTGTTTAGCACTTGTATTGCTGCCTCTGTAGCTTCACCCTTACCCTGCATAACAACTGGAGAGAAGAGAGGGGTCGACCTCTGCTTATAAAGGAGTGAAGAGGAGAAGAGGAGAAGGCTCGAATTAGAGGTATGAAGGCATGCTGGACATAACTCAGCTTCACACTTTAGTTCGAAAAAAGAACTAGACTCGAGACTTCAGTTACAACTCACCCTTGACTTGGCATGCATGCGTACTAACTTAGCATGCACATGTCATGCATGCAACATGCAACTAGACATGCATGCATGCAATGCATGTCATGCGTGCAACATGCGACAACTTGACAACTTTGACTTTGACCTAGACAAGCAACTTTGACTTCTACAACTCGACTCTTTACATGGCAATTCAAATTTCTCTTCGTGGTGGATAATGTTACACGTGCCAACGCACTAGATCAATACATTTATATCATTTTCAATATTAGGAATATCGTTTGTTTCTAGCTCATAGGAATTTTATATTCAACCTAACTTTTGCTAGATGCCTTGACTTTTTCTCATGGCTCACAAGGCTGGACTAGGCTCACAGAGGTTGTACGTTCCCCCAAACTTTTGCACTAGTCTGTCTATGCTCATAGAGGTTGTAAGTTCTCTCTGACTTTTGCACTAGACTGTCTATGCTCACAAAGGTTGTACGTTCCCCCTGTTTTTTGCATTAGACTTACATAGCATCTCATTCGTCCTGACTTTTGGTTTGACTCACAGAGGTTGTATGTTCCCCCTGGCTTTTGTCAATACCTCACAAGACTGGTTGATTCTCCAAATCTTCCTGGATAGCCTTAGGGTGGTCCATATGGCCTCTCATTGGAGAATGACTATCGATGCTGCCAAATTTAACACTCCCTCTCAGCGAGGGAATCATTCTCAGCCACACCAAGCTTGCCTCTCAGCTGCACAAACTGTCTCGAGGTCAGAGGCTTGGTCAGGATATCAGTTACCTGCTCGCTTGTGGCTATGTACTGTATCTTTACAGTTTTTCTCTGGACCAAGTCTTGGATGTAGTGGTACTTCATGTCAATATGTTTTGACCTGTCATGAAATGTCGGGTTCTCTGTCAGTTTTATGCAACTTTGATTGTCACAGTGAACCACCGTCGTCTTGAGCTTGTCACCAAACAACCCAGGAACCAATTTTCTGAGCCATATTGCTTCCTTGCTAGCATCACTTGCTGCAATGTACTCAGCCTCTGTTGTACTCTGTGCAATGGATCCCTGTTTCAGGCTTGACCAAGAGATCATAGTGGATCCTAAACTGAAGCAGTATCCGGAAGTACTCTTCCGATCCACTGGGCTTCCTGCCTAGTCAACATTTGCATACCCATGCAAAAATAGACCACCACTGGATGTATATTTCAGACCATAAGTAATGGTCCCTCTGAGATATCTCAAGATGTGCTTTGCTGCCACCCACTGTCTCTGTTTCGGTTCAGTCATGAATTGACTCATTGTAATCACTGCATAACATATATCTGGCTTGGTGTGGATCATGTACATTAATGATCCAATCAGCTGCCTACACATGGTGGGATCCACCAAATCTGAACTTGAATTAGAATCATGCAGCTTCCTCAGGTTGGTAACCATCGGAGTAGACATGGATTTGCAATCCATCATACCAAACCTCTTTAGTACATCCACTGTGTATTTTCCTTGTGCCAAAAATATCTCGCCCTGTCCTTGCCACACTTCCAATCCTAGGAATTAATGCATCAATCCTAAGTCTTTCATCTCGAATTCTAAGATTAGCTCCCTCTTACACCAGGCTATTTCATCTCCTGTTAGAAAGAGATCCTCAACATACATGATTAGTATAACAGGTTGGTTCTCTCTTACCTTGAAGTACAGATTTGCATCAACATCACTTTTCTGAAAGCCCAGGGTCTTAAGAAAGCCATCAATCTTGTCATACCAAACTCTGGGAGCTTGCTTAAGACCATACAAGGCCTTCCTTAGCTTTCATACATGAGTGCCTTTGTTATGCAGTACAAAACATGTGGTTGTTCCATAAAGACCTCCTGTTCAATCTTTCCATTCAAGAATGTTGTTTTTACATCCATCTGATGTAGCTTCCAACCAAGAACGAAAGCTAAAGCAATAATAGTTCGAATGGAGGTGTACCTGGCTACAGGGGAAAAAGTCTCTTCGTAGTTGATTCCTTCTTTCTGAGTGAAGCCTCTGGCTACAAATCTTGCTTTGGACTTTTCCACACTCTCATCAGCTGCATGTTTGATCTTATAGATCCATTTGGAAGAGACCATTGATTTGTCCTTTGGTCTCAGCACAATGTCCCAGACATTGTTCTTTAGAATTGACCTGTATTCCTCAAGCATGGCATCCTTCCATACTTGTAATTTATCTGCTTCTTCAAATGAAGAAGGTTCGGCATCACTGATGCTGCTCATCAGTGCAACATAGCCTCCAAACTTGTNTGATTTGTCCTTTGGTCTCGGCACAATGTCCCAGACATTGTTCTTTAGAATTGACCTGTATTCCTCAAGCATGGCATCCTTCCATACTTGTAATTTATCTGCTTCTTCAAATGAAGAAGGTTCGGCATCACTGATGCTGCTCATCAGTGCAACATAGCCTCCAAACTTGTGAAGCCTCTTACTTTCCCTAAAAGTTCCTTTTGGAGCAGCTATCTTTTCTGCTTCCTGCACTGTTTCTTTAAGCCACCCTGGCTTCCTTTTGGCTGGAGGTTCTTCAAGAGTTCTTTCTAATTCTTCAGCAGGTTCTAGGGGCCCATCACTTGGCCCTACATGAGGTTCCTCCCTCTGATCATCTGACTCTTCATTTTCAGAAGAGGGTGAAGCTGGCTGAACTGCTTCTGATCTTGTTGAAGCTCTCTGGATTTCTTGAATGTGGCTTCCTCATGGAAAGTCACATCTTTGCTTATCTCTATTTGCCTCTGACCTGGTACATATATCCTGTAAGCTTTGGAGTTCTCATTGTACCCCACAAAAACCCCTTTCTTGCCTGAAGGTTCTATCTTTGTCCTCTTTTCCTTAGGGACATGAATATGCACTGAACACCCAAATATCCTTAGATGCCCAACTTCAGGTTTGATCCCTGAGAAGACCTCTTCAGGAGTCTTGTCCTTCAATATAGTATGTGGACACCTGTTCTGAATATACACGGTAGTGGAGGTAGCTTCTGCCCATAAAGAATTTGGCAGATCCTGGTCAAACATCATGGCTTTCGCTGCCTCACAAATTGTCCTGTTTTTCCTTTCAACGACTCCATTTTGTTGAGGGTTATATGGCACGGTCAACTGTCTCTTGATTCCTACTTTCTTGCAGAAATCCTCAAACTGGAGAGATTCAAATTCTCCTCCATTGTCTGTTCTAAGGGTTCTGATGTGTTTCCCTGTGTGTTTTTCAATAAAGGCTTTATACTCTTTGAATTTATCAAACGTGTCACTTTTAGCTTTAAGGAAATATATCCAACATTTTCTTGAGTAATCATCAATAAAAATGACATAATACAAACAACCACTGAGTGAGGGAGATGACATGGGACCACATACATCAGAATGAACCAGGTCTAAGATGCCCTGAGCTCTGCTGTCACTACTAGGAAATGCTTTCTTTATATTTTTACCTAGCATGCATCCTTTACAAATTTCATTTTTACTAAGAGTAATAGAGGGCATGCCACATACCATGTTCTGCAGATCTGGAAGTGCTTTGTAATGAAGATGTCCAAGTCTTTTATGCCACAATTCGCTGGAACTAGTTGCATCATGAGCCAATGCATGAACTGACTGTCCTGTCACGACGTACAACCCTCTTCTGCGAGTCCCAATGGGTTCTGCTGTACTCAAGTGGCTACCTTTAGCCCACAGTAGTGCCTCCCTGTTCTTGAAGATCACCCAATATCCCTTGTCCTCAAGGGTTGCAATTGATAGAAGATTCTTCTTGAGCCCTGGAACATATAATACTTCATCAACATGAAGTCTTGCCTCAGATTCCAATCTGAAGGAGATAGAGCCTACTCCCTCGATCTTGTAACATTTGTCATCCCCAAGCTCAACTTGCTCTGCAAAATATTTTGTCTTGAAATCTGAGAGGATCTCCTTGTACCCTGTCATGTGCTTTGATGCACCACTGTCTACTAACCAAGTTTTCGGTCTCGTGAAAACTGAACTGGATAAGGCATAAACCAAGTAATATTCTTTTTTGTTTTTTCTCTCATTAGGAGGACTTTTCTGTTTTCTTTTGGATTCATCATCCTCAACAGTTGAGGCATGATGTTTCCCTTTCTTTGGATTTTTCTTCCTATACCAACAATCTTTAGCAAAATCACCCAACTTATCACAACTAAAGCATTTAATCTTAGATGTATCAATACTCTTGCCTTTGAACATACTTTTGGTGTTTGACTTCCTCTGAGAGCCTTTTTGGAAAGTGACTTTCTTTTTTCCCTTGAATCTTGATGCTAATGCTGAATGCTCTTCTTTGGTTGGCTCGCTCCTGGTAGCAGTGCGACTCTTCTCTTGGAGGCAATCGTGCCATAACCTCTTAAACGTGGGTTGGATCTCTCTCCCACTCACACTGGATAAGAAGGTCTCCCATGAAGAAGGAAGACCATCAAATATGGCTTGCACTAAGTCATTGTCGTTCACTGTGACCCCTCTGACCAAAAGCTGATCTCTGATCTGGGCTATCCTGGAACAGAAAGATGCTACTGATTCACCTTTCTCCATCTTCAAATACTTAATCTTGTGCTTAAGTTTCATTTTCTGACTTGGAGTCCGTTTCTCATACAGATTCACCAAGGTATCCATACAGTCCTTGGCAGTCATTAACGGAGTCATCGCTGGCATTATACTGTCTTTGACTGAGTCAAAGATGATTCTCTTGGCCTTTGCTTGAGTCTTCCTTTAGGCCGCTCTTCCTGCATTAGTAGTGCGTTCCTGCACCATTGTGGTCACATACTGTTCAAGATCATGCTCCTGCAAAATATTTGTTATCCGGAGCTTCCACACATTGAAGTTGGCAGCTCCTTCGAGCCTATCCTCGGCCTGACTGAAATGGAGGATGCCATGGACCTCACACTGGAAACTTAATCAAGCTTGCTTGGATCTGTGTGTACCTGCTGCTACACTTCGATAAGCTTATCACACCCTAAGCTCTAATACCATGTTAAATTGTTGAGCTTGATTTCTTATGCGAATTATTTCTTTAAATTCTTCAACACTTTGATTCTAGCTTAATATATTTCAACAATATAGAATCATAACTGAATAGCAATAATCATGTAGATACGTAAGCATGCATATCAACAACACATATACCCTGGGGAAACTCTGTACAGGAAGAAAAACCCCAGCAAACAATATTCCTTTATTGCATTAATAATGTATGATTACTTACAAAATATCCACCATGATTACTCTACTCTTAAAGAGCTTGCCAAGTTGACTCTGACCCGACTGAGTAACTAAGAGACCTTGCTGATATCTAAACTCCCGTTACAGACCAGCACTGAAGATGTATCCGAGTTTCCTTCAAAGACTGAGATACACTGCCTCTTATGGACTGAATCCTGATATATCAGCTCTGATAGGGGCTGTTATTGCTGCCTCTATTGGACTGATCTGTACCTCTGTTTAGCACTGGTATTGCTGCCTCTATAGGACTGATACGTGCCTCTGTTTAGCACTGGTATTGCTGCCTCTATAGGAATGATATGTGCCTCTGTTTAACATTGGTATTGCTGCCTCTTAAAGAGCTTGCCAAGTTGACTCTGACCCGACTGAGTAACTAAGAGACCTTGCTGATATCTAAACTCCCGTTACAGACCAGCACTGAAGATGTATCCGAGTTTCCTTCAAAGACTGAGATACACTGCCTCTTATGGACTGAATCCTGATATATCAGCTCTGATAGGGGTTGTTATTGCTGCCTCTATTGGACTGATCTGTGCCTCTGTTTAGCACTGGTATTGCTGCCTCTATTGGACTGATATGTGCCTTTGTTTAGCAGTGGTATTGCTGCCTTTATAGGATTGATACGTGCCTCTGTTTAGCACTGGTATTGCTGCCTCTATAGGAATGATATGTGCCTCTGTTTAACATTGGTATTGCTGCCTCTATATGACTGATATGTGCCTCTTTTTAGCACTTGTATTGCTGCCTCTATAGCTTCACCCTTACCCTGCATAACAACTGTAGAGAAGAGAGGGGTCAACCTCTGCTTATAAAGGAGTGAAGAGGAGAAGAGGAGAGGGCTTGAATTAGAGGTATTAAGGCATGCTTGACATAACTCAGCTTCACACTTTAGTTCGAAAATAGAACTAGACTTTAGACTTAAGTTACAACTCACCCTTGACTTGGCATGCATGCGTACTAACTTAACATGCACATGTCATGCATGCATGCAACATGCAACTAGACATGCATGCGATGCATGTCATTAATGCAACATGCGACAACTTGACAACTTTGACTTTGACCTAGACAAACAACTTTGACTTCTACAACTCGACTCTTTACATGGCAATTCAAATTTCTCTTCATGGTGGATAATGTTACACGTGCCAACACAGACATCTGGACCTGGAGTTGGGAAAATGACCAAAAATTGAAAGTGCTTAGAAATTAAATTTGAACTTACCTGGAGGTGCGCTTTGTTGAGGCGAGTAGGCTGGTGTAGTCTGTTTTCAGAAAATCCAAATTTTACCCCTTGAAATTGAGTTAGCGAAAATCTGGACTAGTACTTTTGGTACTGGTTTTGATTTCTTGGTTTTCTGGTACTAGCCAAAAACTAAGGTTTCTCTTCTCGGAGGTTTTGGCCACAGAAAAGGTGTGCTCAAGCTGCCAATAAGTTCACTAGGCTAGGGCAGACTTCCTTAGGTGGTTTTTAGGTTGAAATTCCTCTCCAATAAAAAACCCTAATTTTCTTGTACGACAACAATGACGTTTTTGATTATCCAATGAAAGGTGCTCTCTTCAGCTTAGCTCTGATACCATGTTAATTTTAGAGCCGCTGTTAAGTTCTTTTCAATTTACTAGACAATAATAGCATATGCAGGATCACTAAGAGAAACACAATCACAAGATATACAACATTTATCTTGGGAAACCCTCACGGGGGAGAAAACCCAGCAAAAACTTCCTTAATATAGATTGCCAATACAATGCCAAGATAAAAGACCAAACACTAGAGAATATCCAAGACTGAGCAATGTGCCTCTTTCTCCTTCTTCTCCTAACTGCAACTACCTCCAAACTTGCGCACTAGATGAGTGACTTGAGTGGGTGAGCTAATGAGGCGCCTTCTACTCTTATTTATACTGGCTGGCAGGCGCTACAGTGGTGTCTCTTCGTCAAGCAGGGCCGACTTCTTCACTTAGTGGTTAAAACCACTTTAATTAGGCCTAGGGGCCAACTTCTTAATTAGCAACATATAATTAGGGTTTGACCAATCCACAAAAGGGGATTTGGTCTTATACAAAGCCTGACATGATCAATCCACAAAAGGGGATTGATCTAGAAGATAATAGCTCAATAATAAGTAGAATATTCTTTGTAGTTACAATATTTCAACAAGATGCTATCACAACATCTTGTTCCTCAAAGTAACACCGATCACTTGTCAATCTGAAGGAACATAACCCTGAATTGTAAGCTTCCTGCCAACTCCATCATCCCTCAAGTCAGCATCACAAACCAAAACTATCAACCACCTACAATCATGGGTATCTTGCCCATGCACTTCAAAACCTTCGACAACTGAAGCTTCAACCTCAACAAGGCCACTACCCTCTTTGTAAGAGAATCTTGAAGCAAGAGTAGCATCAAAGTCAACTCCCTCTCCCTAAGAGAATCCAACAACCTTATCCTTGTACTTTACAACACTCCCATCATCTACAAGGTTGGAATCAATCTTTGATTCTATAATAGGTTATGAACTTGTCTCCATAGCTAGAATGTTTATCTAGCTTTAGGCTGGAACATACAAATGCCATAGGATCAACAAGAAACCTATAAAGGCGACCATCTAACACACCTGTAGCCAAAGTCCTCGGACTTGCTAGACTACAATCACTTATAGTGCAACATTTTCCTTCAAATACAACTCTACATTGAAGTTGTGCCTTACAAGAAACTAAATGAATAATTTTCTTTAAACTAGGAACAAATAGAACATCATCTGATGGCATTCAGAAGGAATGGAGCCCAATCCTCTCACAGGATTAGTGGCATCATGACCCAACTCCACACTCATACCTCCCTCTTGCTCCTGAAGCCTGTTGAAGAGTGTTCCATCATAATTCATATGTCTTGATGCCCCATTATCCACATATGATCCGACACTTGACACAATGTTAGAAGATAAACAAGAGACCATGAAGAAGGCAATCTTGAATTATGATGATCCCTCATCCACTCCTGCTATAGTACTGTTGCAACCTATTTGGCCTTCCCACTCTTCTTATTTGGACATTCGCTGGCATAATGTCCCAGCGGGGGACACCTAAAACACTTAACCTTACTCAAATTCTTCTTCCTTGGACTTGAATCGTCCTTCTTACCCTTCTTGTATCCTTTATTGCTTCCTTTCTTCATCCTCCCAACGAAGGCTACTTCTTCTACTACCACTTGTTACATTGAACATGACTCCAACTTGATCTCTTCTTGCACGAGTTCATCCCAAAGCTTCATAAAGGTAGGCAATTTCTCACGAGCACAGACACCTTGGACAAATGACCTCCAAGATGAGACAAGTCCATTCAAGCCATTGGACATCAACTCCTTACCTTCCACCACTGCCCTTATGGCAGCAAATTGATTTGTCAACTCTTTGATCTTGGCCAGATAGCTCACCATTGTTGTCTTGCTCACGTGGATGGCTGAAAGTTGTTTTGTAAGGGTATCTATCTAGAGAAACAAGAACTTTGATATAAACCAACCAAAGCCTCAAACATCAACTTATCGGTCGACTTGTTTGCAATGTGAGGGATGAAATGATCCTTCAATTGAATCAAGGATGATTCTCTTTGTCTTTGCCTCCTCCTTAATATGGAAGGCCAACTTCGTYGGATCATTAGGTGTAGCAATCTCTTTCTCGACATGCTCTCAAATCTTGGTTTCCTCCAAAAGCATTTGTAGCSTGAACTTCTAAGGTATGAAATTGGAAGCACCATCCAAACTGTCACACTCTCTAAGACCGAGAATATATATCCTGCAAAAAGCACACCTTAAAGCAAAAATCAGCAATAAATGAAGTAGAACAACCCTTAAAGGGTTCAAATGCTTCTCCCAAGTGCACTAGGGTTTCACATCCAATCAGCCTATCATAGGCAAGCACCACTCCTAGGTACAATGCCGAAATAATTAACTYTCTCTTCACCAGGAGAGCAATCCCAGTCCAATAAGCTCTGAAACATTGTAGAAATTTCGGATCTCGGTCAATAAACACAAATCTGAAATTTTATCTCATTTACTTCAGGTTTCTTGGATCTAATCCCTACGAACTTTCAACCTTAGGGCYGATCCAAAGTATTCAATTACAACAACAAATACTTCATTTTACTTCAACACAAATCACTTAGCAACTCAAGAGAATAAATACCATACAAGTGTACTTCAATGCCAACAAGTTACAACACTTAGTGCACACTTTTCTAGGCAGATAACAGCTCTGAAATAACTCTATTACAACAGATTTTACGATAGAAAATTTGTTGATTTATCTTTTACATGTGTGTTAAACCACTTTACAAGTTCAACAATATAATATATCAAATCAACATGAACAATAAGCGATGGAATCCACCCAAACAAGAAGATAACACAAGCTGAAAATCACATCTGCAAGTACACATTTGGACAATTGGAAAATTCATATATATAAGAAATGAAATACAAGTACATACCACAACTTTTTCACAAATCTGGTACAAGTCAAGCTTTGCAAACCATAGCCATGGAAACCTTGAAAACCCTAGCCACCAACTCCTACCTGGGAATCACTCCTAACCAAAGCTTGTCACTCCACCAAGGATCCTCAACAAGTTAGCATCAACACTAGTAAGTGCTCCTTGGCACATGCAAGACATCTCCTTCTCTCCTCCTCCTCAACAAGCATAACAAGTAGCACTAGGGTTTCCAAATGCTGCAAAACCCTAGTCTTCTTCTCTCACAAGAGCTACAAGATACAATGCTATCTTTGTCTCTTTAGGGTTTGTTACCACTTAGGTTCTCACTTGATGAATAAGTCCTAATCATAAACATGAAACCCCAAGGGTAACTTGGAAAGATCACCAACTGTCACCATAGTGGCTTTTCCCCTCACTTTGTGTTGGTTCTTTTCCAACAGAAGGAGGGAATCCCTACAGTAAGCTAAATCCAAATGAAAGATGGTACATGAGGGTGCTTTGGGACTTGGAACAAATCTGGTTTTCGGGTTTGTTACATATTTAAATTGCAGTTTTATATTGCAGAAAATTAAGTCTAGCAACAAGTTAGAGAATGACAGATTATCTAGGCTTAAAGCAAATCCAATTTATGTGATTTTAACGGTAATTTCCAGATTTGCAAAACAGAAATATAAGTCTAGTTTAAGATGATGATTTAGGGTTAATTCCTAGACTTAGGGCAGTCTGAAATAAAGTATTTTCTGCTGTTAATTTTCAGATTTAAAATAGAAATAAAAAGTTGATTTTTATGTATTTTTGGGTGGTTGAAAGGGGAGGCCAAGTGCCTGTTTTCCAGATTGGGCAAATGTGGTCAAATGGGCATCTTAGAGGGCTGTTTTAACATAGTTTTAGGGGCAAACTGAGCTGCAAATTGCATGCTACAGCAACCCTAATTTGGCTGGAAATTACTGCAGAATTTGTAAAAGGAAGGGGTGTCCAAGAGATCCACCTTCAAGATAGGTTCAAGGGTTTCTTTCACTAGGAAACTAACTAATGCAACAACTCAAATGAAATTAGATGCAGATAGATTCATTTCCATGACATTGTAACAAAGAAACTAGGGAGAAGGAACTATCAGACCTAGTTTGCAATGTACTTCCATTGTAGCAAATATGCTCCTCTTTGGCCTCTTGAACCATCTTTGGCAAGTACAAATCAGCAACAATAATCCAACAATAGCACACCTATAGAATCGCCTCACATTAGCAAGATGGCATCATTTTATTCCACAAAAGCTTTCGCAAGACTCTAGAGCAAAATGATCTCCAAAAATTACAAGCACTTTCAACAACCATTACAAATGGAGGAGCATCTATTATATAGAGTTTAGGCTCGACAACCTCCTCAATAAAATAATGATATCTTGTCCAAACCCTAGATCTAACCTAGGAATGCGTAAACTAGCATTATCCACCAACTAACTTGAGTGGACAAGTCAAGCAAATGATAAAATATGAGTGGCCATGCCACATGTACAAATCCCAATCCAAATGAGCTGCAAGAAAGGGGGATGCATCCTCAAAATAGGTGGATCACCATGTCAAATGCTCCAATGTCCTCCTAGATCTCCTCAAGACAAGTTTCCCTCCAACTAACTCTGCAAAGCATATGACAATCAACTCCTAAAATAGTAGGTGAAGCTTCCAAGGTGAAGGTCCCATCAAAGGTGCAAGAGAAAGTGTGCAAAGACCAAGTTAAACATCTCTAATGTGGCATGTGTAGCTCCTCAAGGTGGCATGCCCATCTAATTAGGCTGCCATGAAGAATGCCACCAAGCTCCACAGGTCTCCAACACTCCAAGGAAGAATGCCACACAAACATCAAGACAAGGTCAAGCAATAAATGAGCAAGCCAACTCCAATGTGTAATTCTATCATGGAACAATCAAGGGTCATCCATACACAATGCACCCCTCTTCACATGAAGCACCCCCAAGCATGGTATAAACACTTTTAGAGTAACCTCAGAAGCTAACAAGTTGGATGCCTTATCTTGATTTTGTGACCTCTAACTGTTGACTATCAACCTTGGGAAAATGAAGGTTATAATTTTCATAGGCTTGAAGAATGTCTTATCAGATTACAATTTCTACTTCCAAGGTGAGGAGATTGAGATCACCACATCTTACACCAACCTCGATGTTTAGTTTTAGGTCCTTGGTTTGGATCGAGATAGGCTCTCCAGCCTTTGATCAACAAGGGATAGGGTTCCTTAATCCTTCTTGAGTGATAGTGCTTTCAGGACATTCCGTCCAAGATGAATCTTTTGGACAACATCATCAGGTGGTTATGTATGTTTTTGAGTCCTAGGACCTAGTCTATTGGAGAAGGATTGGGCTTGGATGGATAGGGTCTAGGTTCTTATGCTTTGTTGTGTCATTAGATGCAAGAAGACAACTCCCCAACGTATTATTTAAGCACAGTTTGTCGTGCACCCCTCTAGGTCGTGGCCATCTTTGGAGTGGTTGCACTAATTCATTGGGTTTGGAGCTTCACTAATTTGGCCATCGGTAGAGATCGGTACCCTTAACTTGCATGCTGTTCCTTAGGGGTCATTAATTTTCACAGGCTTGAAGAACATCTTATCAGATTACCATTTCTATTTCCAAGGTGAGGAGATTGAGATCACCACATCTTACACCAACCTCGGTGTTTAGTTTTAGGCCCTCGGTTTGGATCAATATAGGCTCTCCAACCTTTGATCAACAAGGGATACAATTTCTTAATCCTTCTTGAGTGATAGTGCTTTTAGGACATTTCGTCCAAGATGGATCTTTTGGACAACATCATCAGGTGGTTTTGTATGTTTTTGAGTCTTGGGACCTAGTCTATTGGAGAAGGATTGGGATTGGATGGATAGGGTCTAGGTTCTTATGCTTTGTTGTGTCATTAGATGCAAGAAGACAACTCCCCAACGTATTATTTAAGCACAATTTGTAGTGCACCCCTCTAGGTTGTAGCCATCTTTGAACTGGTTGCACTAATTCACTGGGTTTGGAGCTTCATTGATTTGGCCATCGGTAGAGATTGGTACCCTTAACTTTCATGCTGTTCCATAGGGGTCATTACCTTGATTTGCTCCTCCCAACAAGCCCGTGGTTGGTTGGCTGAGGTTACGTGCCTATTACAGTTTGTGGGCATCTTGATGGAAAAACTTACCTTGTTCGGATACTTTCTGAATGCTCTTGGCCAACCACTATTGAATAAGCAGGCATTTAACAAGATCATTAGAGAAGATATTTACAAATAATACATTCAGGTCACTTGGGTAGATCTACCTGCGGGCTTAAGCCCAAGATGGATTTCTATACAAAGCACTTCCTAGAGTTGAGGGATGACCTCATTGTTAGATGAACCTATACACGTTGACATTGGATGCATGCACTTAAGATCCCTATTGTCCAGTTCTGGGTGGGTTTGCATTGGTTTCGGGTGGAAGCCGACCACCCTAGGGTTTGCCTACTATGTCATCTATAGGGGATGGAGACAGAGGAGCATTTCATTTTTTGGTTCCCATCTATCATGATATTCAAGGTCAGATCATTGCTTTTTCAGGGAGTCATAGAACTCCCTCTCCATCTTCTTCAAGTATTTGGATCAATAGTGCTTGGCCTTGTACATGAGGGAGACTCTCAAACTTTGGTCTTTTTCACTCCTGAGTCCCCTCTCACCACTAGAGGTTGATCACCTCCTTCTTCCCAGTGCTTAGAGGCAAAGGCACCAAGAGACGGTCTGAGAGTAGTTCTACCTTAGTTTCGAGATTTGTGAGATCATGGGGAGACCTCCGACCCTCGCTTGCGAGACCCTTGTGGCTGTGTGTGTTAGGGCCTATGACAGATATTCTGGTCACAACAAACACTCCTCTTCGTCTTCCTCCAAATCTCAATTGAAGGTGGCCTCTTCCTCACACCGTGATGCACCACAAACCTGCTCTTGCAAATCTTCTAGCTTTGGTTCGTCCGGACAATCTTCCATTAGGAGTTTCTTTGATTCGGCCTTAGATGGTAGGAGAGATCCACTTACTATCAGGACAGACTTAGAGGTTAGCAACTCCCCCCCTCATTGGTTGGCAATGGCATTAGGGGTCTTTGAGCACTTTCCCCTAGCATCTTCAGTAGAGACATTCTTCTAGGGTCTTGATCTCTCGAGCTCTTGATAGGGACTCTCTTTTCTTTGTGGTTCCTAGCTTTGTATCTACCTACTGGATGATAGACTTTAGTTTCTAGGTCTTAGATCCTCATAGATTAGATCTGCGTTTATAGGAGTAGCATTAGCACTCCCATTTGTGTATTGTTTATGATGTACCTTGCAGTTCCTTTGACCTATTCATCATCATTTATTGGACATCATTAAATTAACTTATCTTATTCTCTGTCCATCCCATGCATGCACCAATTATTGCATGTCACATACAAGCATGAGAAACTTGCTGAACTCAAGAAAAATGTCAAACTCTGTACTAGTATGAATGTGGATTGCTCTTTGAAGAAACCTGCTTGGAAGATCAATTGCAAGAAAGCTTTCAATCTTTGACTCTGAGAATGAAGCTTTGTGACCATGTGCTAATTTTGGCTAAGGCACTCATGAATCATGGACGTGAACCAATCAAGATGTATCCACGAATTGTCAATTCTGAATTGATTGCTAATGTATCCATGAACCATTGATGACAAATCAATCAAGCTGGACTTTTGATAAGTTCATTTTGAGTGATAACACAACCCAACTTACAAGCTAAATAGCTGTCCAAATTGAGGAGGACCTATTAGCATAGTTTTCTGCACTCAATGAATATGAATAAGTTTATACATCAGCAATCGAAAATCCGTGCAACTTTAGGAGAAAATGCCCCAAAATTGCCACTGGCAGAAACTCCTCTCCGTTCAGGGTGGTGCTTGCCAACCTCAGGGGGGTGTCCCTAGTCTTTCCTCGAGCTGCTTTCAACCTGTAAATCTGCAATAAACACAATAAAAACAGCAGCAAGAAAATATGTTTGGTCTGCGATTAAACAGCCCAAAAAGTCACAATGTTTGATATTATGAATAATGGTAGAATCCCTGCAACATTAGTGTTAAGGAGGAATGGAAAGGAGATAGAAAGTGCTATTAAATGGTAGATTTACCTAGATAAAAGGCTATTTAGCTTCTAATAATTGCACAAACATCCATCAAATATACCAGCAAACCATGAGAGCTTGATATGAGCACAGCAAAGCTTTATTTTGCATTCGTTAAGAGGTTGGTTGCACCAAGGAGACRGATACAAAAACTGTATAGATGTTCCCTGCACAAGAAAGGAGAAGCTAGAAGAGAGAAAGGAGATAAGAGTATGCTGCTGCTGAAGAAGATCCAACCTTGAAACCATGGAGAGACCCTGTTTATATTGAACAAYGAGGGTGCATTGGCCATGCAGGACTCAACCTCTAGCCATGCGCATTAGTGAGTGGAGTGAGATGATGTGGCCATGCGCCTCAATGATGTGGAGCAGTGTCCTCATGCGCTAGTTCCACCCTGAGAGAAGTAATGATGTGCCTCAGTCAAGGTGAGTGTGACCCCTGTGGATCTGGAGAAGAGTAGAGAGAAGTCCAAGCGCTTTGAGTCTAACTGGAGAATGGCTGAGGTGTCACAAGATGAAGAATCCATGCATGCGTTCTAAGTGGAGCAGAACTGGATGAGGAGAGTAAACGTGCACTAGTTCATCTAGGAGTCTTCTTTAATTGAAGTAGCCATGAACTAGAGAGAGAGATGTGCCTTAGGTGAAGTGGAGTAAAAGGGAGGACATGCGCATTAATGACTAGAGGGAGAGTGGAGTGTAGGGACGAAGCGGAGAAGGGGAAGATATGCACACGAGAAACTAGAGGGAGAGTGGAGTGAAGTGAAATGAAGTGAGTGAGAGAGAGAGTGGAGTGAAGTGAAATGAAGTGAGTGAGAGAGAGAGTGGCGCTTCAGTTAACTCAACCATGCAACCTCGTAAACTCCTCCATGCGCCAACTCACTCTCAAACTGATGCATGCACCTAGTTCACACCAGTTAAGTCAATACATGCACCTTGATGAATCAAACATACAATCAGTCAACACAAGCACCTGCCACATCAACCCAGTCTCGTGCATGCGCCTTAGATCTGCTACTTGTCATACCCAAGATATGCCATGTGTCACAATAGAGATTGCCACGTGTCACCCCCAAGGACTGCTTCCTGTCACATCTAGAAACTACCAAATGTCAACTCTGCATGGCATATTGCTAAAAATAGAAAGTGCTTGCATGTTGATGAAATTAGGCTCATCGAACTCAGTTTTCTGCAACGAATCCGAATATGTGGTCATAATCGACATGCAATCTATTGCAAAGATAGAAAGTCCTTGCATGCTGCTTGAAAGTAGCTCATCGAACTTAGAATCTCGCAAGGATCCCAAATATATCATCATCTCTGACATGCACACCTCGGAACTCTGTCCCCTAAAATGTAGGAGTACTGCTAAAAATAGTAACTCTCTCCAACCTGATGAAAACCCGTGAAAAGCTATCTCTGAATCAAGAACACATCACTAAACCCATCCTATACTTGAACTCCATGGGAAATAACCCTGGCTCAAGCAAAATTGTCTCTGGAAGCAATGTTTGAATACCAGCCAAATGGAATATGTTGTCCCTTCACCCTCAAGATTTGCAAGTGAGCAAATCTAGGGGTTAATAGGACCCTATTTCAGCTTGGTAGACATTGAAAATCACTCTTAGGAAACAAGAATTAGCGATGGAAACTTTACATAGTGCTTTGGATAGAAAGATAACAGAGTGTGAAGAACTCAAAGTAGAGATAATCAAAGAAAAAGAAGCACACAAACATGCAATGGAGAAATTGGTAGATGACCAAATCCAAACCACTGAAAACATGGGCCTAGTAGGGGTCAAGTTGATAAAACAAGTGAAGGAGTTTCAAATAATCAACGAGAAGCTAAAGGCCAAAATAAGGTTGAAAATGCAAATCACCTTATGGGCTTAGAAGTGGTTAAGGTAGAAGAAAGATCCAAGAGGGATATCAATGAAGCCATTAATACTTCACTCACACAACATAATATGATGAGGGGTGAGCTAAGTCACCTAACACGTTGACACTGAGGACATGAAAATACGAGTATCTGACACGTGAAGTTTTGACCCCGAAAATAGGACACGGAGGACACGTTTATATATATATATATAAATTTTATACATGAAAAAAATTTGAAATTACAGATACAAAATGAAATTTAGACATAAAGATTCATATTTTGTTAGAAACTAGAAGATTTACATGATATAAAACTTTAAACATGCAACATAAATGTTAAATCATGATTCATTATACATTCTAACATCAATGCTGATCAAATGACAAACACTGAACACACGAGAAATTAGAACCATAAGTTGCAGCATTCTCAATCTCAATAAGTCATCAAAATCAAAATGCACATAGATAGTGAGTTAGAGTCATTGATACTATAGGTGGGAATACCAATGGCAAATACAAAATAGCAATAGGGTAGATAATAGAACCATAGATGGAAGAATCTCATAGCTCATGAGTCACAATTGTTGGTAGTCCTCCATGTCATAATCATCAAGATTAGCATCACTACCACTGCTCTCTCCTCCATTGTCGTCCTCCTCTATATCCAATGCAATTTGTGCATCTGCTAGTGTGGAGGATGACCCCTCGAGAGGATCACCATCATCAAAAGTGACTGGCTCTAGCATTGGTTCATTAAGATCCAAGTTGACTAATGCCAATTCAACATTATTGTCCAAACCCATATCATCAGGAAACACATCCCACATCTTTGTGTTTCCCGTCAACCATTCTTCTCTTTACATGTAAATCAAAACGGAGGTTGGTGTGCACATACACCACTAAGTCACCTGACACGATGATAAAGAGAATATTTCAACAGAAGAGTTTATATTTGAGTGAACGGTACATTTTTACTAGGGTCATGACAAAAGAGTTCAACAATCAATGCCACCAACATCGAGGTACATAAAAGGCTTGGTGCTCTTGATTAAATGCCGGCTCTATACCGTCATGATAGAATCCAATGGAAACATTGCAATCTTGCCAATCTTGAAATCCTAACCGTTAAGTCTGCTGAATTTTGAATGGGACCTAAAATTCTACTTTCTCCATATGAAGTCCAATGAGGTTGGAACCACTCACTTTTACTTTAAGAATTTAATATTACCATTAATTACTAGGGTGGGTGAAATGGAGGGGGTGGGGACCTCTTTAAATAGCATTAGTAGGGCAAAATAACCATTAGTTGCATACCAAAACACCTCACAACTCCAACTTGCATGAGAAAACGTGAGCCCGAGACCTTTCCTATGCATGACACATGTCCTGAAATTGGGACACGTGTAAGGCACATGTTGGACACGGATTTGGGATGTGTCTTGTGCATAGGACACGCCCCAAATCTGTGTCCGACATGTATCCTCACGAATTTGTGTCCCCACGCAAGATACGCGACACATAGGCCTAAATGGACGTGTCATGTTTCATAGGGGGTGAGTGTCATGAGTCTAAAGGAGAATGTGCTTTTAAAATAGAACATCCTAGGGAAGGATGAACCAAGCAACATCATTCCACCCCCAACTTGACCGAAATGAGGATGCATTTAGTTTTTTACCAAGTTTTGACTAGTTTTTGAGTAGTTTCCCACTCTCACCTGTACCCAAATGAGGATATCTTCAGTTTTGACCAATTTTTGAGTAGTTTTCCATGAAAACATGAGCTTATCATAATGATCCAGGACTCTCCTTTGCCTTTTACTAGCTACACTTGGGGTGAATGTATCAAAGTAGTGGGTATAAGTTGGGGCCCTGAAAGGGTCCATCATGGACTGGTGTTACGCTGCTTTTTGACACCTTCATGTAGATTTTGAGCCATATTTCAATGTACAAAGAAGAACTATTTCCACTATAACATGTACTTGGACATAAAGGGCATTATTCAAAGATTATCCATGCATTTGGGTAGTTTTTGAGGTGATTGGTACCTTCATGTTCACCTTTGAGGTGAAATCTTACCTTCACTTTCAACTTTCTACCTTCACCTTCACTTCTTCCTAAAAGTGAAGGTGAAGTTAAGTAGTGGTTAGCTTGACTTATCATTAATTGTTCAATTAGTTGTGTTTAACAAAAGGATACGAGCCCAAAAGACGTATTGTGGCATCATGATGCTTTGTATTTTTCCCTATATAATTCTCCTCTTCCACCTTGGAAGGCAGAGAAGGGTGGGTTTAAATATAAGTTTCATGCAACTTATTCACTTGTGGATTAGTGGATTGGCAATTGGATGGGTCTCCATTGTGACATAGGACACTCCACCCTTGTTCTATCATCATTTTGCTTTGGGTTTGCTTTTGTTTCCGCATTTGTTTTCAGTGTTTTGAGCAAGTATTTGGTTCAAAGTTTTCTTATTTCAACAGTTAGATCTTTGAAGAAATGTGTGTGGAAAACTAGCATAATAATATTGGCTATTCACTTTTGAAGTAGATATCTAATTTTCCTTTTCTAGCAACGAAATAACAAATAAATACCAAAAAATAAGTACCAACAACTCCTTTTGAAAGCTTTGAATCGAAAGCCACATTGGACATGTATGTACTTGGATTTGACACATTAACAAGGTTTGAGGTGTTGACATATTGTGACATTTTGAATCGTGGGACTTGCCTGACACAATTATTAATGACAATTAATGTCTAAAAAATAAACTAAACTTCCCAAAAGTGACCATTTCTTGTCATTTGAGCTGTAATAGGTTCTAGTTAGGTTTTTTTAAATCAAGAAAAACATTTTTGGTTAGCTTGAAATTTATTTGACAACACACACATCAAATTAAAGATTAGGGTTTCATATGCAAAACCTTTTTGCATTGATTTATTATCTCTATCGGGAATCTTTTGCCTGGTTGAAATTTGTTGTTTCTGTATGATAGTATACAATGAACTGCCTGAGACATGGCCTTGAGGGCTTGAGACATGGCCCCAAGGGCTTGAGACACGGCAACAAGATGCATCCTCGAGGGCCCGAGACCAAGGCTGTTGGGAGCACGAAGCGGGAGCGGGAAGCGCATATTTTCAAAAATCTCCGGGAGCGGGAGCGTTTCGGGAGCGTTTTTTATATAATACATAAAAAAAATATATTTTGATGCATATATATATATATATATATATAACATATAGAATGTTGAATCAATTGCAAAAAACATGAAAACATAGATATAAGATCATTTAACTAATTGATTAGTGATGAATCGATGATCATTAAAGCATCAACCATTTAGTACATCAGACATCCTACATAGTACATAGCATACTACACATATAACATCAATCATAAACATATGTGGGACTCAACATTAAAGCATCATAAGTTATAACATCAATCATAAAAGCATCATAACATCAATCATTAAAGCATCATAACATCA
>JASDQU010947155.1:39497-52131 GCA_032191745.1 Picea mariana
AATGGGGGGGGGGCGCTCCCCCGCAGCCTTGCCCGAGACATGGTCCATGTGCCCCTCCATTTTGGGGACAAGGGGATGCATTGGAGATGTCTTTGACCATGTCCAAAATACAGGGGATGGATTAGGCCTAAACATCATTGAGATGTTCCTTTTGGGCCGGGGACATTTAAGGGATGTCTCAGGGACATCCCTTATTATAGAGGATGCAGTGATATCCCTTGACCCCATGGGAGATGCCTATGCATCCTCTACGAGGGGACTTAAAAATGAGTCCTTTTTTTCCCTTTTTTATGTATGTATTGGTCTCATTATTTGTTTTAAACTTCCCCAAATTTTCGAAGCCTCAGAACATTATTTGCAAGTAGATAGAAGCAAGGGAAGGCTATTTAAGCCTTGCTAGTGGCTTGCTCCTTGTAATTTTTGGTATGATCATTAACGTGTCTAAGAATATATAAATTAAAGATTTTGTCATATAAAACTTTTATCTCATGTTAGATGGGGTGTGTTGTATCAAAATTTTCATGAAGTCTAGGTATGACATCAAAGAAATGAAAACATATGGAAATTTGTTTAAGCAAATCAGTATGCATCAAGCAAATTGGGCAATGCAGGAAAGTAAACACTCAAATGACAAGCAATCGTGCATGAAAAGAAAATGCATTTTAATCTACTGCTCAAAGAACTTATTCATTCCTAAGACTAACTAAAGTTTAAGTGCCCTTTGGTTAATAAAGTTTAAGAATTCGACCATTCACAGGTAAAGGTAACTTTTCTCCATCCAAATGGCAAAGATAGAAAGAATTGTCCTAGCTACACTCTATTATGAGAGGTCCTCTCCAAAGAGAGTCAAATTTTCCGTGTTTGCCAGTTTTTTCTCTAAGTTTATCCCACATTAGAACAATGTCACCTGGCTCAAAACATCGACGTCTAGCTTTTTTGTCAAACATTTTCTCGACTCTCTCTTGGTTCTCCACGAAGTGGTCAAAGACGTTTTTTCTTTCCTTATCAAGTTGGACAAGTTGGTGGATCCTTGCTTGCATAGCTTCTTTGTCATCCGTGAAATGTTCAAGCAAGTGGTATACATGAAGTTTCAAGTGAATAGGCAGAGTGATTTCCATCCCATATACTAACTCAAAAGGGCTATGTCTAGTTGACTTTTTCTTGGTTATCCTGTCTGCCCAAAGAGCATACTTAAGCTTACTATCCCAGCTCTTATTGTTATCACCTACCGTCCTTTTTATTATGGCCATCAGATTTTTGTTACTTGATTTAGCAAGGCCATTTCCCCGTGGGTAGTAATTAGAAGAATGGGATAGGATAATGCCATATTCGAAGCAAACATTAGATAATTCAGTTGAACTAAAAGCTTTGGCATTATCTGTGGTGATTTTGGCTTGAACACCAAATCTAGTAATGATCTTATCTTCAATGAACTCTCTCACCACATTTTTGGTAGCTATTTTCGTCGAGATTGCCTCGACCCATCTTGTGAAGTAGTCAGTTGTAGTGAGGAGCCACTTAAATCCATTGCTGGAGTTGTCCTTAAATTCACCAATGAAGTCTAGGCCGCACTGCTAGAAAGGTCTCTCTATAATGACAGGCTCAAGGGGTAAGGCCGAAAGATGTTGTTTCCCTATAAAGAGTTAACATTGTTGACATGACCTAACGAATTGATGAAAATCATGAAATATTGTAGGCCAATAGTAGCCTGCCCTAAGTATCATATGCGTGGTAGTCTGGGTAGCGTGGTGTCCACCACAAAGTCCCTTGTGGAAATCTGTCATCAGTCCTTAACTTCTTGACTATCAGCACATCTTAATACAAGATCATCAAGAGTTTTCCAACCAAGGCCACTGTCCTGTCCCCTCCCTTTTGACCTCATTAGAGGGAGGGCAGAGTAGTCTAAGGGGGCTCCCCATACGCTATAGCCCCAAAGAAAGGGAGCTATGGGATTGAGTAAAGTCACCAAGGAGGCAACGCTTGAATTTTAAATGTGATGCTGGGTAAAAAGGAGGATAAAAAGAGGGGTAAAGTGACCTTTTTGGCCGATCTAAAGAACAAGTCACTTAAAAGGTGCCAAGTGGCAAAATGTGAGTAGGGGTCAAGCAAAGGACAAAGGCTATAGAAGGAGGAGGTGAGATACATTATTGATCATCTGAATTTGGGCTTTAGTATCTGTTCTGCCTTTAGAGGCTTTTGCCTCAGGTTTTTGAGGGTTTTTGCAAAACCCTTATACTAGGTTGGGTTTCGGTGGAGCTCTATGCTCACCCTAGCTCAACGTTGGAGGAAGATCCGCCCATCATCTACATATTTGTTATCTGCATGCTTAGTTCTTTCCTGTCCTGGGCATTGAGAGGGGTTCACTGTGAGAAGTAAGGGTTTAGTGAGGTAAGCCTGTTGCAGCTGTAGCAAGGAAGGAGCCAAGCTCCATTCTGGACACTTTGGAGGGGGGACGAGCCCCATATTTGTTGTGTTAGGGAGGGCCGAACCCTCCATTTTCTGGACATGACCAACTAGGAGAGGGTCGAACCCTTTGCCTGCAATCTGTTGGGAGATCTGAGCCTAGTTTAACCATTCAAAGAGGGGATGAACCTGTTGCAGGCCCATTTTGAGGAGGCCGAACCCATTTTTTGATGGTGGGAGGAGGGATTTGAGGTCTGTGCATGAGCTGAGGTAGCGACAGAGGGGTACCTATCCCCATCCTTAACCATAGGAGGGTGCCAAGCATCATTCTACTATAGTGCTAGCTTCAACAAAAGGGGCCCGAGGGTTTGTAGGGGGAATTACAGGCATTTCCCTACAGACCAAAGTCAATTTGGTGGCTGAAAGTGAGGGCCGAGTGGCCCAGGGACAACAACAAGGGTGGAAAAGGGAACAAAACACTTAAATCTGCCATATGGGGTATCTGCCAGGCAGAAAATTGGCACAGGGACAACAATAGCCAATCCCCAGGTTCTTTGTTTAATTGCTGAGTTATTGTTGTGAAGGGAAGTTGTTACAGCAACCCTTAGCAGTCCATTACTGTTATGATAAATGCTGTGGATTAATATTGGCTACAAGCTAAATACATTCTTAGATCGGTATCCTAAATTCTGTGTAACTGTTAAGTACCTATTGCTGTTGAATATACTGGTGTTGAGCATTTCCAGCCCAATTCTTATTATATGAATAGTTAAATGCATTGGATTTGTTTAGAGTTTATGAATTGTTGAAATCACTAATGAATTGTTTGTTAAAAGGTGCACCAACAATATAGAAAGGTTGGTCATAAACCCCTAATATAACCCTAGGGCCATTACAGTGGTATCAAAGCTGGTGATCTTGCCAGCCTGAAGGGGTATTCAGTGGAAGAGAAATCTGCAGCAGTCAATTGAGGTCAAGGACAACATACTAGGTTGAAAAGATGAAAACCAAGAAGGAGCTCATGGCTGAAATAAAGTGGCAACTAGCGGTAGGCAAGCACAAGCCTTACTATCAAGAGTGTTTCGAAATAGGTAAAGAGTTTTGTGCAACTATGTATTTTCGAGACTATTGCACCATCAAGTATGGAAGCTAGCCCGAAGGCCTAGATGAGGATTCCTTCAATGGAACAAGACGAAGATTGAAGGAAGATATGGTAGAAGAGCAGAGGGATCAATTGGTGGCATAGGCACATTCCCACGTGGAAGAGCGTGCATCCAACCATGATTAGGAGGACCAAGCAGTGGTCTATGATGAGACCGTTGACACTAGTATGTTGATGGGGTCTATCACTAGTACTAATAATGAGGGGGCAACGTCTTGTCCCACCTATGTTGACTATGAGAATGATGACACAACAACACCTCATGCACCATTAGCAGTGCCCTACGAGGTTCATGACATCAACATCGTTGACAGACAGGATGATGGCATCCACGTTGAGGATCCTTATGATGATGAGGGTATGCTAACGCCTAGCTACGATGAACATTCAACATCCCATCCCACTCATGATACCCATGATGATGATGAGGGCATGAGGGTACCCACATATGACAGAGGAGGGGTGTTTGAGAGATTGCCGAGGGACATGGATCCTTCTTCACAGGAGTCACGTGTGGAGGACGATATCACGCATGAGTCCCATCATAGCAGGGTATCACCGAGTGCGTCAGGTGATGATGATGAGGAGAGCACTCTTACAGATGACGGTCCAAACCATTTGGATGCGGTTGGTCAGAGACCGTTAGCACTGCGTGACTTGGAGGATCGCTTGTTGGTGACTGAGGATCGAATCACACATGTATTGACTAGGACTGATGGAGCTTGTAGATTCCTTGAGGATATTATGTAGAGAGCTCAGATAGAGGAGAGACACATTGGAGTGGCAAGTGGAGTCACTAGTTCTCACTTGCGCATCGACAATGAAGCACTAGAGCAGCTGAAGTCAGACTACTTGTAGTTGTTTATGGATAGGGACCTTGCTCTCAAGTTTATTGAGGACAAGGTAGGAGAGGTTGAGGAGCTTGGTTATCAATTGAGCTTGGTATGCTCTTCACCACTTGCGGTAGAGACTCCATTAGATTTGGCAGCCATGATACAGGCGGGCGTGAGTGTCACACATGATATGAGGAGGAGCCTCTCGTGACGAGTTCAGACGAGGAGCATTCCAAGTTGCCAGTACTCAGGAGGAGCCATGACTTCAAGAGTTTGGATTGCGCTCTTAGGGATCAAGATCCCTTTCTTTTGGAGAGCACATTAGAGGCTCAAGAGATAGTCGAGCACCTTCCTTCTAGACCAACCCGCAAGGAAGTATATGTGTCCATGGATTGGGTGGACAGGTACATGACATGCATGGACACACTTTGGGATACAGATACAACCATCATCCACAGAGTGTTGGGTTCAGTACCATACACAGGACACTGGATGGGACAGGTGGGCACAATGGTGTACAACGGTATGGAAAATTCTTCATTGGCATACAATAGTGTACAGTGGAGCTTTGGAGCATTTCCTCCAGGGAGAACTCTTGATAGAGGCCATGAGCACATCGTTGATTTGAGGTTACCCAAGATCGGAGAGGGGATGGGTAAGCCTCGAGGAGTAGCATACATCTCGATGGTCGAGCCTCATTGAGGATGTTAGCAGATGAGGATCAGGGAGTAGGATACACACAGGTCTGTTCCTAGATATCATCATGGGATCTTGGTCATGCCCTTGGAGTTGACCAACACATTAGTCACTCTCCAGTCTTGTAGGCAGTTGTCGAGGCATCTTTTGTTATGGTTTGATGCCCTCAACTGGGCATGGGAGGATCACCTGAGCTAGTTGGGTGGGACAAGTAGCCTCGTAGCAGCGACATAGACCATCCATTAGGACTTGGTGATCAGTGTACAGGGTGCACATTCGGAGTCTCAGACTCTATTGGAGCAGTGCACAAAGTTTTCGGCAACAGACATTGGGGGTGGTAGACTTCCAACCTGGTGGTGGGATCCGAGCATTCATTGGAGTGATGGGTTTCTTTGGATGAGATTGACGACTGACGGAGCCGAGGAAGTGATGGATCAACATCGTGGTGGGGATGAGGTGAGAGGAGTTTTGGAGTTTTGCTTTTCCCTCATGATACCCAAGTTCGAGGTTAGCCACGGACTGACAGGTGTTGATTTTACTAAGATGGTTTGGCTAAGTATGATCCACCATAGGTAGTTCTAGGAGAGGGCATGGGACCCTGGGATTGCAGTTGTTGGTAGCTCGAGAACTGACACAGATGGGATGGCCAGCTTGTGTTCTCTAGAGTTTACCCTTGGGGTGCATATGATTGGTTTCTTGGAGGAGCAATCTTTTGAGGAGTTGGTCGTGCCTCGACAATTCATGATTACTTAGCTCATCAGGGATAGTTTGGCAGGTTCTTATGTGAGCACAGGGCAGATTAGTACTATGAGTGGAGGGTGCTTCGCACCATAGAGGGTAGTTTGTGACCTTGGTGACTTCACCACTTATGACTAGGCCCGAGAGAGTTTTGCATGGAGGGACTTCCTGGACGCTGTGTCAGGACATATGGGGGAGTGTACGACTTGGTAGCAGAGTAGGCCGAGGCACACTCTTCAGGCCGGATTGATACAACCCTTGCCCATTCTAGGACAAGGATTGGGGAGCGTGTGGACATATTGCATCACAAACTCGCTGAGGGTGCAAAGCATATTGATTGACCAGCCAGCAGAGCTCACGCACTTTCCGGTGATCTCATGGGAGTATGGGGCAACACAGATGACAGAGATACCTCCTCGGCAGAGGCTGTTTAGATCAATAGGCATAGGATTGACTCCCAACATTAGTGATTACCTTTAGACGATTGGTCAGGAAATGGTGGTGGATCGACGAACTGAGAGGTATTTGCATGACTACGTGAGGTCATGGATTGAGTGGTTACATATAGGCAAGCATTGTCGTGATATCACTCATGATAACTTACAGACCACCCATGATCGACAGAGCATGTGTGTAGACAGGCACAGAGTGGAGTACAGAATTGAGATCGAAGATGTGGAGTACAGAATTGAGATCGTCTCCATGGAGGAGAGGTGGCGTTGAGAGGATGAGGCCGTGCCTTTTTGGTCTCTTTAGGGTGATTAAGAGAGATGGACAGGTAGCTTACGAGTTGGAGTTGCCAAAGGGTAGCCAACGTCATAATGTTTACCATATGTCGTGCCTCCAGAAGGCGTGGGGACCACATGTTACTATTTCTAATGAGTTACCGTCAACAGATGAGAGGGGATGGATGTTGTTGATTCCCGGGGAGGTTTTGGATGTCCGGGAGACGAGACCGAGGAGCTGAGTGATTGAGGAGTACCGTGTCAGGTGGGGAGATTGGTCGGTAGAGGATGCCACGTGGGAGAGTGAGCATATTTTGCAGCATCTTGGTTTGAGGTTGCTTGAGGACAAGCAATCTCGGGAAGGGAGGACTGTCATGCCCCCTCCCTTTTGACCTCATTGGAGGGAGGGCGGAGTAGTCTAAGGGGGCTCCTCGTAGGCTATAGCCCCAAAGAAAGGGAGCTATGGGGTTGAATAAAGTCACCAAGGAGGCAACGTTTGAATTTTAAAGGTGACTTTGGGTAAAAAGGAGGATAAAAAGAGGGGTAAAGTGACCTTTTTGGCCGATCTAAAGAACAAGTCACTTAAAAGGTGCCAAGTGGCAAAAGGTGAGTAGGAGTCAAGCAAAGGACAAAGGCTATATAATGAGGAGGTGAGATACATTATTGATCATCTGAATTTGGGTTTTAGTATCTGTTCTGCCTTTGGAGGCTTTGCCTCAGGTGTGGAGGCTTTTGCCTTAGGTTTTTGAGGGTTTTTGCAAAACTCTTATACTAGGTTGGGTTTCGGTGGAGCTCTATGCTCACCCTAGCTCAACGTTGGAGGAAGATCTGCCCATCATCTACATATTTGTTATCTGCATGCTTAGTTCTTTCCTGTCCTGGGCATTGAGAGGGGTTTTCTGTGAGAGGGGTTTAGTACGGGTAAGACTGTTGCGGCTGTAGAAAGGAAGGAGCCGAGCTCCATTCTGGACACTTTGGAGGGGGGCCGAGCCCCATATTTGTTGTGCCAGGGAGGGCTGAACCCTCGATTTGTTGGACGAGACCAACTAGGAGAGGGCCAAACCCTTTTCCTGCAATCTGTTGGGAGAACTGAGCCTAGTTTAACCATTCAAAGAGGGGCCAAACCTGTTGCAGGCCTATTTTGAGGAGGTCGGACCCATTTTTTGATGGTGGGAAGAAGGCTTTGAGGTTTGTGCATGAGCTGAGGTGGCAGCAGAGGGATACTGAACCCCATCCTCAACCATAGGAGGAGGCCAAGCATCATTCTACTGCAGCGCTAGCTTCAGCAAAAGGGGGCCGAGGGTTTGTAGGGGGGATTACAGGCATTTCCCTGCAGACCGAAGTCAATTTGGTGGCTGAAGCCTGAAAGTGAGGGCTGAGTGGCCCAGGGACAACAACAAGGGTGGAAAAGGGAACTGAACCCTTAAATCTGCCCTATGGGTTATTTGTCAGGAAGAAAGTTGGCACAGGGACAGCGGCAGCCAATCCCCAGGTTCTTTGTTTAATTGTTGAGTTATTGTTGTGAAGGGAAGCTGTTACAACAACCCTTAGCAGTCCATTACTGTTGTGATAAATGCTGTGGATTAGTACTGGCTACAAGCTAAATACATTCTTAGATCAGTATCCTAAATTTTGTGTAACTGTTAAGCACCTATTGCTGTTGAATATACTGGTGTTGAGCATTTCTAGCCCAATTCTTATTATATGAACAATTGAATGCATTGGATTTGTTTAGAGTTTATGAATTGTTGAAATCACTAGTGAACTGTTTGTTAAAAGGTGCACCAACAGTATAGAAAGGTTGGCCATAAACCCCTAATGTAACCCTAGGGCCATTACAACCACCTTGAACTAGGCAGTATTTTGTGGCTTTTAACCTCATAGCTCTTCTTTGGTGATTGATCAAGTGGTCAGGACATATTAAAATTTTCAAATAATAAATAATGTCACTATACTAATTCTTCTCTAAGTCTTCCAATACAACATTAATACCCAAAGTCCTCTCATTCATTACCTTCAGACAACAGTTTGGCAATACCTTGACCCTTTTATCAGTTTGGTTGGTCTTATCTCCAAGTCATATTCTTGTATTCTAGACACCCACTTTCCACGAGTCCCAAGACAATCATGTTGGGATAAGATATCCTTGACAATAGTGTGTGGGACATATGCAATGACCTTGGAGTAATTAACATAGGGTCAGAAATGTTTCAGAGACTGAACTAGGGCATAAGCTTGTTTCTCCATGGTTTTATAATTCAACTCTGAATCTCTGAGTGCCCGACTCATGAATGCTGTAGGCTACTCTTGATTTTCTTTGTTCTTTTGCAAGAGGACACCAGTTATCGTATCTTCTGAAGAAAAGTTAAAAATTAAAAAGTCTCTAGAGTAGTCAGGGCTAACCAGGATTGGTGCCATGCTTATAGCACATTTGATTTCTCGAAAGGAGACTCTACTGTTGTCATTCCACTTAAATTCACAGTCCTTCAACATGTTAGAAATGGGCTTTGTGATCTCAACAAAGTTAGGAATAAATTTTTCAATGAAGTAAAATGTTGTCTCTCAGACACTCCCTAAAGGAAAAGTCCAACCTTTGATGTGAGGGAAAGCCTAAGGAAACTATCAAGTGGGTCACTAGCTGTCACCTATATGACTCACTCCACACTTTAGGCTGGGAAAGACCGAGCCAAGGGGAGGATCCCATGTAATCAAAATAAGTCCTATCTTTATAGTTTCAAAGATAAGTGAGGCAAAGGACTAACACGATACCATAGAGCACACTGCTATTAAATCTAGGCAAGTAACAGGAAAACCGATGGTTGAAGGGGCCTCCCGAAAGTCAAACCTCTTGGGGATATCAAGTCCCCAAAGATTGGCTAGCGAAGGTATGAGAGACAATTATGGTAACCTGCTTGCAATGTACACCTAAGGTGCAAGTACTGACATGTAGAGGAGCACCCTCCCTAGGAGATGAAATGGCAATTATGTTTTTGCCTTAGGTACTGTTATCGCACAGTTTGTAGCTAGGTCAAGTGGCTATGAAGTAGAAGGCCAAACTGGCGTAACATGAACCTATCCCACCCAATGTCACCACGATGGGGAGGTTCTTTCTCTTTAGGGAGGTTAGGCCCAGGGGAGACGTCCCCAGTAACCTGGAGTTTTGAAGAGGCAAAAGTTTTAAAAGTTAAAGTAAAGTTCCCCCTTCACAGGTCACCACCAAAACAGATAGTCTCCGCTAAACAACCAATAATGAAGTGTAGGCCCAAAGAAGAACACCTACCCGGAACAAAGCAACAGCAAACCAATATATATGCAAGCTATGATTCAATGGGTTAGTACTTCATAAGACTATCTCATAGCAATTATAACAATAAATATTGACGAAGTCAATGTTTGGCGATGAAATAATATCACTTCACTAATAAATATCAAGATGATGTAGCAATCAATGTATCCAATCAATCCCTCATTCAATAAATGCTTTAAACACCATCCAATTGTTTAATAAATGAAAGTTGTTGCGTCAAGATGAGATAACCAAGGGCGACGTCAACTTTTTTAGGGTTAGTAGTTAGTTAGGGTTTCAATTCAGCAAAGGTTTTGAGAGTTTGTTTGATCACTTTCACTTCAACGCTGGAGGCTTAAGATCAGTGCCTAAGGGTTAATGGAGTCAAAAAGTGAAGGACGCACACGTTGAAGGGGACGAGATTTAAAGGACAAGAGGGAAAGGTTTCAAGGTGCTGCTAAAGCAGGGCCTCAAAGACGGAACCCTAGGGGAGAGAGGCTCACTCTGGTGTTGCTAAAGCAAGGCCTCGTGCTCTCTCCTCCTTCCCGGCAAACAACTAGCTCAATGAAAAGAAAAATCAAGACAAGAGAGTTTAAAGAGGGAGAGTGTTGCTAAGGCAAGGCTCTTTCATCAAACCCTAAAAGAAAACGGCCCTAGGTGTAGATAACCTAGGCTTGGGACGTCCTCTTCCTCTTGAAGTTCAAAGGTACGACTAGCTTAAGGGAAGAAGAAAGAAGGAGTGTAGCTACGGCTAGGCTCTCTTCTTCTTCTTCAATGGCTAAAAGGCTTTTCTATCAGGGGACATGAGACAATGACCTACTTGTGTGTTTGTCCCCTAGGGTTTTGATTCAAAAATATTTATAAATAGATGCAAGAAATTAAACTACAACCATTCAATCAAGAAGTTTTGCAGAAAAATACTTACAAATCATTAAGAAAATAACCATGCAAACCCTAGTTGTAAGCCTTCCTTCAAGAAAAACACCATAGAATGCCAAAAATCTCCTCCTTTAAACAAGTGCGCCTTCCTTAGTTGCCAATAACCTCAATAGGGCGCAAAAATCAGACCTCACTAGGAGAGTGAGTGATGTGTTATGTTAAAATGAGGCTAAAACTCCTCAATATATAGTGTATCAATGACCTAATTTAACTTTTAGGTCATAAAAAGGCTGACAAGGCCATAATACTGTTTTTACATTAAATTGTCAAATTAAAACCCTAAATGAGCTGTAAAAAAGGTAAAAGCCCCTTCAAGGGAGGCGCTAGCCCCTTTTAGGGCAGATGAGACATTCAGGAGCAAAACGTTGCCTTCCCAGGGGCCTCTCCAACATGCCATTGCTGCCCAGTCTGCCTCCAAAAATGCCCATGAAGCTGGATGACGTCATGGTGAGGATGGGGACGTTCTGAGCCTTCCAAGGCCAGCATTCCATTGAAAAGGAGTCATCCCCCCTAGGCCGGGCTCTGCCAAAGTGCCTCTGGTGAAACGTCCTCTTCTTCTCCGGTGCAAAACCTCGGTCAAACAACGTCCTGTCTCTGCTCCTCTGATGGGGACTCAACAACCATCGGATGGGCTCTTCAGCCCCATGGAGGTCCGAACTGATCATCTCCCCATGTGTACCGGTCCAAATGGTAACTGTCCGTCGGGCATGGTCCTACACATCAAAAACTACGCCCTCCATGGGCTCATTAGTCACAGGGATCATAGCAATGTCAATCACATTTCATCATTAATATTATCAAACATATGCATAAAAACCCTGATATATCGGTCAATAGCTCAAAGAGATTACAAAAACCTACAATACAAGATCGAAGAAAAGGACAACACGTCCTATTGGGCTAGTATCCACAAGAAAAAGGAAGTCTCTAGGAAGGTTTCATCCAAGCCATGTAAATGAAGTGATGTGGCTAGGGGATGTCCAGACATGTGGATAGAGTGAGAGCCAGGGATGCATAATGTTATCTGTGGATGCCTTTGTAGAAGGCGAGCTGTACCCGTCATGGATGCAATTTTTTCCAAGCCCGTTCTTGCCTTTATTCTTTTCTTTATTTGCTTTTTCTTCTTCTTTTCTTTTTTATTCAAGGGATAACTAGAGGACACTGCCTTGGCATGGTGACCAGAGCTGACAGTGTTACCCACAAGTACTTTCATAGAGATGAGAATTCTGGCTCGCGATGAGACCCCCTTTCCTTTGGCCATGCAACCAAAGGTCACTGCCCTGGCGTGGTAACCAGATGGTGGCAATGTCATACTGCTAGGTACCCATGAACCTAATAAGCTGGCTCGTGATGAGACCCCCTATCCTCTCGGCTAGGTCTTGTTTGTTATTTTTCGAGTCCCTCTTGTTTCTTGCTGAGAGGCTTTTTATTGCCTTCTCAGGGATCCCTGGGCGAAGCATCTCGAGGTTTTATTTCTAGGCTTTTATCTTTTACTAGCTGCTTTTACCTTCTGGGCATTTAGCCCCTTCTTCCCACAAGATAAGGTGCAACCCTACAAACAGGTCAATCTAATGCTCGGACAAGGGGAATGGGATAAATGAGTGGGAGATAAGATGAAAAAGTGGTGGTATGATGGGAGTAGATGATGGCTCTTCAGAAATCCCCCGGTGGCAAACCAAAACCTATGGGTACAGGCTTGCTAGGGCACCCTGTCAATCTCCCCAAACATGGTCAAGTGGGTTAATGCAAGATCCAAGCAGTTGTCAGAGATAAAAGGAATCAGATGCATATATCTAAAGGTTTTAATGATCAAAAGTGACACATACCATGATACCTGGACCAATTACCTCAT
>JASDQU010947156.1:18022-39434 GCA_032191745.1 Picea mariana
CCTTGGGCACAGCCTACCAATATGCTGTCAAAATCGAGCAGAAGCTCAAACAAAAGACGCGACAATTTGGGCTTGGGAACCCCTCACAACAAAATCCAGGAAAGGGCGGCCTCAACCCACCAAACAAACGAAAGAGAAAATATGGATGGTATCAGGAAAACTAATCCAAGCCGCAAGCAAAGAAGGACACTAGAAAGACAAAGAAGGATACCGAGAAGTGGTGCGACTTCCATAAGAGCCCTTGGCATAACACTGCTGACTGCCACTCAAAGTAGTCACTGGTGGCCGAAGTGAAATCCTTTGAATCAGATGCAGATTATGACTCTAAGCCAGAACCAGAAAGGGGAAGAGGGATCATTAATGGGGAATCCAGTGCCACCGTTGCTACCACCAAGCTCCAGCCTGGTGAACCAGATGAGCCAGAAGAAGGAGAGCACCTCTTCCATTCACAGATGTGGGTAAAAGGCACCTCGCTGCACTTCATCGTTAATAGAGGTAGCCAAAAGAACCCCATCTTAGCAGAGGTCGTCAAGCGGTTGGCCCTGCCAACAACGTCGCACCCACAACCGTACACCATTGGATGGCTCTACCAAGGAAGCGATCTCCGCATCAGCCAATAGTGTCGACTATCATACGACATCAATCCCTTCAAAGACGAGGTATTGTGTGATGTTGCTCCTCTCAAAGTTTGTGATGTTCTTTTGGGCCAACCTTATTTATGGAAACGTCATGTTGTATATGAGTCTAGGACTCGTAGTTTTATTATTACTTTGAACAAGAACTTGTACAGGATACCCGAGGTAGTCCCACCTAGTGCTATTTTCTTGATCTCTGCTAAGAAAAGTAGGAAGGTCATCTCTCAGATGGGGAAGTTCGTCTTCTTCGTGATTCACTCTCAGAATAAGCAAAAGATCGCAGCCACATCCAGGGTCTCTGTGGCCGACCTCTCCACACAGTAGAAGAAAGTAGATAAGGTCATGGAAGAATACTCGGATATATTCTCCTCACCTATGGGGGTACCTCTACACTGACAGGTAAAGCACCCCATCGATCTAACCCCTGGTGCATCGCTACCCAATGGGCCAGTCTATCGTCGCTCTTTGTTAGAGAATGAGGAGATCAAGTGATAGATCCAAGAACTGCTCCACAAGGGGCACATTTTCCCCAACTCATCACCTTGCGGGAGCCCAATCGTGTTGGTACAGAAGAAATATGGGACCTGGTGACTCGGTATTGATTACCGGGCTCTGAATAAAATCACAGTCAGAAACAGGTACCCGATTCCCTGAATCGATGACCTCCTTAATCAACTCATGGGTGTCAAATACTTCAATAAGATTGATCTGAAGTTTGGCTTGAAAAATGGTTGGTCATGCCCTTTGGTTTGACAAATTCTCCAGCCACTTTCATGAGGATGATGGACGATATCCTACGACCATTCACCAATAATTTTGTAGTGGTGTATCTGGATGACATTCTAATTTACAACAAGACTTGGGCCGAACACTTGTAGCATATTCAGCAGGCTCTGCACACCCTGTGGTAGCACAAGCTATACGCCAACTTGGAAAAATGCTCCTTCAACATGGACAGGGTCCATTACCCGGGCTACATCATTGATCATCATGGCATACATGTGGATCCAGCCAAGATCCAAGTCATCCGTGACTGGCCATCCCCAACAACACTCACTAAGCTTCGGAGCTTCTTAGGCCTTGCCCATTTATACCGCAGGTTCATGTTGGGTTTCTCCCATATTGCATGGGCCCTCAGCCAAATAAATAGGGGTGGTGGTAAGGAGACATTTTCTTGGGGTGGGTCCCAACAACAAGCATTCGATAATTTCAAGTAGCGCTTGTGCTCAGCCCCAGTACTTTCACTACCAGACCTGCAACATCCTTTTGAGATCGAGACATATGCTTCAGACTATGTTGTGGGTGTCATTCTCACTCAACACGGCCACCCCGTGACCTATCATAGTGAGACACTCATATATTGTTCATAAGTACCCTACTTATGACAAAGAAATGTACTCCATTGTGAAAGAATGCCGCCAGTGGAGACATTACATTCTTGGGAAGGAGACAGTCATCCACATTGATCATAAGCCACTACAGTTCATGCAGACACAGGGAAAATTGGAGAATGACTGCCATCAAAAGTGGTCCACATACTTGTAGCAATTCCACCTCAACATCAAGTATAAAACAGAAAGCACCAAACGTGTCGTTGATTGCCTTAGCAGACCACCAGTCACAGCACTCACCACGATGCTAGAATCTTGCGGCCATGAGATATCTAGATGGACCCAACTCTATGAGACAGACCCTGACTTCGCCACCACCTACCAAATGTTGGGTGCAAATGCAGTTGTCGATAATTTCCATCTTTAGGATGGCTTGTTATGTCATCTGGGCCATATCTGTGTTTCATCAAGTGAGCGAGCAAAGTTGATCTGGGAAGCCCACTACAGTCAGGTGGCAGGACACTTCGGCGTTGAAAAGAGAGTGGCAATGCTACAAAAACATTTCTACTGGCCGAAACATCAACAGGAGGTCAGCAAGTATATCAGGTCCTACATTACCTACGTTATTACCAAACCGACCACTAAGAAACAGTTCATGTACACCCCTCTTCCTACTCCTGATAGGCTATGGGAATCCATCTCAATGGACTACATGTCAGTCCTCCCATCCACCAAGTGGTTAAATGACTGTGTTTTTGTGGTTGTTGATCTCTTTTCTAAGATAGCGATCCGGGTTTCTTGCAAGAAGAGCATCACAGTAGAGGCCACTGCCAAGCTATTCTTTGAATGAGTCTGTGTACATTTTGGAATCCCACAAACCATTGTCTCAGATCGGGATAGTTGATTTCTCAGCACATTTTGGTTGAGCCTCTGGTCACTGCTGGACACCAAGCTCACCAAATCCATGGCCTTCCACCCCAAGACAGATGGCCAAACTGAGGTTGTAAATCGAATGATTGTGCATATCCTTCGCATGTATAATTCAAATCATCCTCGCACATGGGATGAGAGTCTTCCCTATGTATAGCATACCTACAACTAAGCCCTGCATAGCTCAGCCGACCACAACCCCTTTCAAGTGGGGTTGGGATTCCAACCATTGTGACCCATAGATGTTGCACTTCCCCTTGCGGTCACCTCGACCAATTCATCTCCTACTCCAATTGAAGCTGACAAAGCCACCCGATTCATTGAGCAGATCCAACACATCTGCCAATAGGTTCAGGATATCCTATAGAATTCCAATGACAAGTACAAACAACGCCATGATCAACATCGGGTTCCGCATAAGTTTCAGGTGGGCGACAAAGTTTGGTTGCACTTGCAGAAAGAATGCCTTACAGGACACCATTGGAAGCTTCACCCACTCTGTTATGGGTCGTACACTATCATCAAGGCCATGGTGGATAATTCTTTTGAGCTCAACATTCCTCCTTTCCTTGGTTTGCACCCATTTTTCAACGTGGATCTCTTTCGCCCTTATTTCCCACCATTATTGGACACCTTAGAAGTAGCAGAACAACTCACACCAACAGATCTCAATCCCGACTGCCTAAAACATGCATCCAATGATCAAATTGTGGACATACAGATCAAGGGCACTCGACAACAAAGGATCCATCTTTATCAAGTCGTCAAAGCAGGGCATCTCCTGCACCAAGGCGAGTAGCTCACCTGGGGCCAAATTCAGCAGAAATTTCCTCATCTAATGGGGGACCTCAATGCAATGGAGACCATTGATTCCTAAGGAGGGAGGATTGATCCATATGGGTATCAGTGGCCACCCACCTTTTCCAACTGGCTCAAAACAGTTTTATGACAATTTTGACAATTTACTATTTTTAGCAGTTTTAANCAGAGATCGTATGCAAAAGTTACGACCCCGGGAAGTTGATGTACTAACTTACCCAAACGGGGCCCACATGACTTTTGACACTTCATCTCCTAGGGTTAGGTTTTTGGATGTCTAGGGTTTTTGGAATTCTTGATTATTGTAAAAAGGCCTTTAGAGCCTCATTGTAACCTTCTTTTTGTGAATGGGCACTACCGTCACATCACTTCTCAGAGATAAGCCGCCACCATTCCAACAAGCTTATTTCTGCTGCATTTTATAGTTTTAGCTTATTTCGTTATTGAATAGAAAAACAATTTTACTATATCTCTATTATTTTGTGTTAAGAACCTGTTAATAATCTGTATTCATTTCTTTCTGCTCATAAAATCCGGATCAACCTTTCACCATGAGAAGGCCTCCTTATATAACCTTGGAGAGGTCCAACCACTTGAGATATCTTTGGGATAAGTTGAGGGTTCCTCTCCTTCAGTTGAGGATATTCCCTAAGATCATGCTTTGACCATCTATTCAAATCCAACTACCTTTAGGAATTGAGGGATTCTTCCCTGATTTGCCTCAAAAAACCCAGAATTGGCTAAAAAAAAGGTAGCGCTCCTCCAAAAGGGTGCACAGGGCACTCAAACACTCCCCTAAAAAGGTTCAGGGAGCGCTAACACTCCCTGACAGTGGGTAGGGGAGAGATCCTTTCCAAAATTCATTTTTTAATGGTTCTTTCAGTGTCAAAAGGTTTGTACTCCCTGTCAAGTGACTTCTCTTCTTCAAAACTAGTCTTTGGGGTGTCTTAAGTGTCGTCGTGACGTCGTTAGAGGTATGACATGGGAAAGATGGAAGTATGATGTTTATGACACTTGCAACACTTGTGGTCAATATGCAACACTTTCGGACAAGATGTGACACTTACAATGCTTTTAATTATGACACTTGTGACATTATCGAAGTGAGTAATTTTGAGGTGTAACAAATTCCCCCCCAAAGTACGAAGTTAGAAGACGATGATCACTGGAGTACTTTGTAGACTTTTTCGAGCAAGGGTATGGACGCAGAGAAACCAAAAAAAGATGCACACAACCATCAAACAAATATTATGACATGTTTCAAAACCCAAGGCAGGCATACCTATGCTTGGGTGATAAAGACTTTTTAGGTATGGCCGCTATAAAATACACTGCGGATCCATAATTATATTGACAAAATGGTATAGCTACTGCAGATACAATGTGGATCTATACTTCTATGACCTAAACTAATTGTAGCCACGAATAATACATATTGGATCTAAGAGATGACAAGACATAGCCACAACCAANAAAAGAAGTCCTTCGCAACCTAGGAAAAGTATACATAAGAGTGAAAACTTAACCCAGGGTCTTCTTACTGATCCTGATGTAGTACGAATCTAACCATGTGAATATATGTCCCGATGTCGAACATGGCAGAAACCACTTGATTATTGGTCAATGATGTAAACCGTTAATAAGCGCGAGGGAGATCACCATTGATGTCAATGATTCCCAAGGTACTCTAGTACATCCCGACGAATGTGACTGAATTAGATGAAGTCGAACATCCATGGAATCATCTGATCAGGGTTCAATTATGTAAACCCATTGTCGGACACGAGGAGGTCTTCCATTGAGGCATATAGGTCCCAAGGTACTAACTAGTTTCTAAGTCTAACTCCTAGATAATGTGTTGAAGTCGACAGGAGTAGACTCGTCGAAAGAGGGCCTTGATGTATCCCCCATCAACGACATGAAATAGACACAGAGATGCAATTGGTAGATCAAATGAACATGGACTGACATGGGTATTGAAACAATATATTTGTGATGGCTGACTCTCGAGGTAGATACTTCCCTTGAACACTGAGGCACAACAACATAAACTTGACATGGACCAAAACACGATAATGCAGTGGATGTTGTGAATTTCATCAGGTGACCCAAAAGAGTAAAAGAAATTTAGAGGATTGGCTCAGTCCAGAGGTTCATTGGATTAAAATGTGTGCAAAGACAAAGTGTTGTGTTCAAGGGAGACTGTAAGGGCTACTAGTAGTGTTCTCAAAAACTTGCTTGGCTTGCTTACTTCAATTTTTCCCCATCCAGATAGATGAGAACCTCTTTTTAATTTAATGAGCTCGAGGAGGGTAACACATGCTCGATATGACTCACCTTCGGTAAGTCCCTCTTCCTTTGTTTAGCGAACTAGAAGAAGTAAGGGTTCGGTGCAGTATGGACCCTTCAATGTATGATTGTTTAACGAGTCCAAAGAAGGTAAACTTGGTGGTTTTTCATATTTAGAGAGTCTGAAAACAACTTAAAGACGACTCCAATGTTGTCCTTTTTCGTAATGTTAGTCTCACGACGCTGAAAATGAGATAAATTATCACTCGAAAGATGCCCTTTCAAACGTTTTAACGAGTGGGAAAGGAAGCAATATCACTCGATAATATTTTCATGTTTAGAGAGTATGAAAAGAGCTTAAAGACGACTCCAGGGGGTTCCTTTTTCGTATATCCATGCGGGTCCAAAAAAGAGATAAAAATTTACCCGATTGCATCTCATGTATTTACGAGCACAAGAAAGAACAAAGATTAAGCTCGGTATGCCCCCATATTGAAAGCTAGTGACTTAACTCCAGAATGATCATCAAAGGCTGGGGACATGCCCTCCAAGCTTCAATTCATTCACCGACTTTGAGGTTGTCAAAAATTTCTCTACTAAACGAAGAAAAAGGATAAGAGTGGAGGAAATGAAGGTTTAAGAGAGGTGATTGTTTCATTTTTTAACGAGCTTGACACAGGAAAAATAACTATGCTTAGGGCTCTAGGTTCAATCCCCATATTGTTGTTTCATTTTTTAACGAGCTTGTTACAGAGAGGAAAACTAGGCTCAAAGCTTCTGTTTCTTTTTTTAACGAGATTGCGACAGAGAAGAGAAACTGTGCTCGTGACCTCTGTTTCATTTTTTAATGAGCCTGCCATAGAGAGGAAAACTATGCTCATGGACTCTCCTTGATCATGGCTTCCAAGAGAATAACGCTCTAGAAGGACACCATGTCAAGGGACAAAACTCGGTCATGGCCTCCAAGACATCTTCATTGGATGGAAGAAAATCACTCCGGAAGGAACACATGTCGAGGGTTGCGATAGGGGTAAGGAGATCAAGCTCTAATAGCCCTACCGAAGAGATCACCATGTCAATGAACAAATCCAAATCATTTGAAGTTGAAGTCATGGGAGATAACACCACATAATTGACATGTTGCGGGGGCGATACTGTCTACATATAAGAACCATTTAGGGAGGTAATCCATCCAGGACCAACGAATGAAATTTGATCAATAGTCACCATTCTTCCATCATGACGGAAATATATCACATGAAAAAGAGTGGATACAATCTCTCTCATGGCATAGAAATAATCCCACCCAAGGAGTAAAGCGAAATCCAAGGGGTCTCGGACTACCATGACATCAATAAAGACAATTTTCCCTCCCAAAGTTACCGGAAAATGACGAAGGGTCCCTAAAGTTTGACTAGTTCTTTTGTTAAAGATAACATATTCTGTGTAACTGGTGCAAGCCGAGGACAGCCCAAGGTGTGCCAAGCAACAAAGTACAAAATACTAATAGATGCACCTTCATCTTTCAACATTTGAGGAACGTACTGACCACAAACTTGTACTGTAATCTGGAATTTAGGAATGTGAGAGGGAAGACAAGGTCCAGTTAGCGCACCTCAATCAAAAAGGATGGCCTTATTTCTTGGAGGGGGTTTCATGGGAGGAGGAGGAATGCACCCTAGCACAGTATATTTTGTATCAACAAGAAAAACATGTGCAATATCGGATTTACTCTCTAGAGGGAGAGTAGGATTGGTCGATGAAGGGATCAGATCGACCACACTATCACTCTTTAGAGGAAGAGTGGGATTGGTTGATGAAGGGATCGGAGAAACTACTTTGGCACTCGTCAGAGGAGGAGTGGGATCGATCGATGATAGAATTGGATCGACCACTTTGACACTCTTCGGAGGAGGAGTGGGACTGACCGAGGGAGGAACTGGATCAGTCACTTGGGTTTCACTATTCAGATGAAAAGTGGGGTTGATCGAGGAAAGGACTGGATCAATCACTTTGGGTTCACTCTATAGATGAGGAGTGGGGCTAACCCCCGATGAAGGAACTGGATCAACGACTTTGGTGAGTGGTTCAACCGAGGATGAAACTAGATTGGCCACTTGATCAACCAGATTGACCAGAGATGGAACCGGATTGACCATTCCATCAACTAATGATGGGTTGGGGGAAAGCCTATGATAACCAGCTAGAAGTTGAAGCTTTTCCAAAAGAGAAGAAGCCTCATCCATGTGAGGACAAAGGTGAGAATAATGATCACCTTTGCATAATATGCAAGGGAATTTGACAGTTGTCCTCTTCTTACCAACCTTAACGTCAATAGTTTACGGGGTGTGACCAGCAGGGGCCGATGACGTGGAAGACCACATTTCTAAGACCTTGGGAATACCAGGGAAATCCCTCATAAAATGGTCATCCTTACAAAGACTGCAAGGGAATTTGGGTTTCGGGTTATTTATTTTAATCTTGTTGATCTCATCAACACTCCCAGTACTATTAATAGTAGTTGGTTGCTTGGATCCAACATCTGACATTGTTGGAGCCTTGGTCCTTTGTGGGTTCTTCTTCTTCTTTCCTTTATGTTTCTTCTTCTTCTAATCAACCTAGCCACTTGCTTTAGAGCTTTCACTAGATGAAGAAGGAGAAAGGGAAGGAGACTTAATGGGTGAAGAAGACGAAAATTCGACATGAGGTTAATGTGTGGGTGGTGTACTGACATCTAAAGTATTAGGTGCATTTGAAACACTGGAAGGAATCAAGATCACCAAAGTGGGAAATAACCAAACGGGTAATCCAATGGTGAGTCCTGGAAGACTCAATGTGGCAATGTAAGGAGGACCAAAGTTTCCAAAAGAAGGAAAGGTGTAAGGTTCCCCGGGATAATGGTTTCCTCCATTGGTACTCTCAGGATTTGATGCCATTAACACTGACTCGACCTAATTTCTACTAAGAAACAAAAACAACACACGCTATGAATATGAGAAGTAAACAATCAAACAAAAACTTCCCACAATGAAACCACTATTTAGTGATGAAATCCAATGTCGTGAGATCAAAATAGGAAGGGGTGGGGATAGAGTGGGTGGATCAATTACATTAGCAACCTGCTTAATAGACTTATGCCTTGGTGCAAGCTTCCATGCAGTAATTGTGGATTTACCCTCCAAGGAGCTTGAGTGAGTTTGACCAACGTCTGTTCCAGGTACAGTGAGACTTCCCTTCACTATCACCTCGTGTGAGACCCTAAAGATTATGGATAGTAAGGTCACCAAATCGCAGTCATCCCCTAGGCGGGTACAGTCGACAGTCCGATCTGAACGTATGGGCAAGATAACAAGTCCGAAATCAACTCGAGAGGCTCCCACACATAATCGTGGGTATACCTTCAAGTGACCCCCAATATACAATCCGAACACTACAAACAGTTGAACCACGGAGGGATAATCTCCATAATTCTCCCGAATGTGACCTCGTGCATAACCCCTATGTGAGAGGGGGATCCTAGAAAGCCTAGACAACAATTGGATTTTCTCTCCCTATCGCAAGATGCTAAGTTTGTTTGATAGCTTTGGAAAGTTATCCTTTCAACCTTTTCCAAAGCCCTACACCTTAAACTAATGTAGGTTTGCTAACAAAGATGTAAAAATTATGATAAATTTTAGTTAAGCGTTGATTTTAGTGGTTGTTGTTTACTCAGAGGTGTATGAGAGTAAAAGTGATGAGGTTATGACTCAATTCCCAAAACATGCATAAGCAATGATAAGAAGTCTTTTCTTTCAATGAATGTCTAGTTAAGGGAAGGAGAATAATTTTCCTTTCACTTTCAAACACTAAGATTCAATGACCTTATGAAATATTCCTCAATAAGGAATCCAATACAATTCTAAAATGTTTATATGTGACTGATAACCAGTAGATGTAAAGCTTCTTGTGCTAATCGGACTTCAAGAGTTGTGAGATTTAAGCAATCTAGAAGCAAACTTCACATAAACAAAGAGACTCCCTTGTTGTGATCAAACAAGAAAAACAAAACCAAAACTCAAAAGGAAGGAAAAAGACTTGGACAAGATGACCTCAAAGATCAAAATGGAAGGGTGCATAGACCTTTCAATGCCCTTACAAAGTTTTCACTCAATCAGATAAATGAGAAAAAAATGACAAATTGACTCTAAATCGTCAAAGACAAAGAGTTTTGAAAAGTAGGGACAAATGTAAAAAAAAATCCAAACAAGAGATGATTAATCCTTAGAAATCAAATAATTGGAGGCCAAACAAGGACACACTAAGATATCATAAACCCTAAGCACATGAATCAGCAAAAAGACTGAGAAAAAACACTCCCAAGAAGATTTTTTGCAGAAAAAAGGGGTAGCGCTCCCCCAAAATGGGACACGGAGCAATCCAACACTCTGTAGAAGGTTGCAAGGGAGTGCCAACGCCCTGGTGATAAGGGAAGGGGAGCGTTGGTATCTAAAAACTCAGAATTTTGCCCAGAAATCCAAAAAAACTCAGGAAAAATGCAAAAATCTAGTGTGTAAGATGAACCAAGAGCCAACAATCATATCTAGGGATCAGAGACACGTCATGGAGAAGGTCAAAGAGTGAGAAAAGGGCCAAAACAAGATCTGGGAAAGGAAAAAAAAATCAAATCTCCTCCCCAGTGGAGCCGCCAATTTCTGTTGTAGGTGAATCCCCCTGCGGACAAGTGGATTCCCTCTTGGTCTCTAGACTCCTAAGGCCAAGACAGAAAATTGATTAACATGGACAATGACTTCCTTTTAGATCTAATCAAGCTAATGGATGAAAGAGAAGGAGAAAGATATGTACCTTATTAACGACATTTGTCCTTTGCAAAGTCCTGGCTGAGCTTCGATCCTAAGCTCCTTGATAGGTCCTGTAAAACAAAAAAAGGTACAAAAGAATTCCTACTCTACTGATATTAGCTCAAACATAGATCCATCTACTGCAAACAAACTCATATGGAACAAGCATAAGTTTGAAAGAAAAAGGCCAAGCATTGATTATTAATGAGAACAAGTAAAGATACTTACAATCCTTTGAATGAAGGTGCAACAGCTTCTTCCAGTTCTCCTTTTCCAACCCCTTTGCTCAAGTAATCTCCAATCTTTTCCATGTACCTTTCACCATGAGAAGGCCTCATTATATAAACTTGGAGACGTCCAACTACTTGAGAGATCTTTGGGATAAGTTGAGGATTCCTCTCCTTTAGTTGAGGATCTTCCCTAAGATCATGCTTTGACCATCTATTCGAATCCAACTACCTTCAAGAATTGAGGGATTCTTCCCTAATTTTCCTTAAAAAACCTAGAAATGGTTTAAAAAAGGGTAGCGCTCCCCCAAAAGCGTGCACAGGGTGCTCAAACACTCCGCCAAAGAGGCTTAGGGAGCACCAGCACTCCCTGGCAGTGGGTAGGGGAGCACTCCTCTCCAAAATTAATTTTTGAATGGTTCTTTCAGTGTCAAAAGGTTTGTACTCCCTGTCAAGTGACTTCTCTTCTTCAAAACTAGTCTTTGGGATGTCTTAAGTGTCTTTGTGATGTTGTTAGAGGTACAACATGGGAAATATGGCAGTATGATTTTTATGACACTTGCAACACTTGTGGTCAAGATGTGACACTTGCGGATAAGATGCGACACTTACAACGCTTGTAATGACGACACTTGTGACATTATAGAAGTGAGTAATTTTGAGGTGTAACATCAACTCATTGTCTTCTTGTTGGATCTGGTCTAACTTCTGTTGTTTCTCCAGCGGATCCATCGTTGTCGCAACTTCTTCAGTCAACACCTGGATTATGGTACGCACATCCTCCAAGTTCTGGTTGTGTCTAACGATGTTGCCCATCCAATCATTGACTTCCCTGAAAATCTTTGTGCACTCAGTGTTGTGCTTATGTAGTGTTGCTCGGGCATTGTTTCCTTCCAGCGCTATCTTCTCCATCTTCTCCTGCAACTTTTGAGGTTGTTTCTCTGCTTCTCGTTGAGTTTACCACAACTGCACTTCCATATGCTCAATGTGAATCTCCAATTGTGACCATGCTCCTTGGAGCAGCTCAATTTTATGCTCTGGTTCTCCTTCATCGCTAGCTTTGCGAAGTTGGGGTGTGACCTTCTGAATCTCTGGCCAGGCTTCGACAATCCTTTCTTGGACTCTTTCCATTTTGTTCTCGACCTAGACCTTTGCATGTTTCTCTTGTTTTCGACAGACCTCTCAGCCTACTAGAGCCTCTGCTCCAACTGATCATTCCAACCAAGTGTGTTGTTGGCCATTGTGCAAGGTTAGCAGAAGATGGTGTTGCGTCCCTGGGTGCTTGCGTATGCAGTGGAATTCCACTAGCCGTTGAGTGTTCCAAAGGAGTCTTTACCTCCTCATCCCTTGTGGACTATCCTAGCGCAAGCCTCAACCTTAACGCTGATGGTAGGAGTGTCAGAACCTCTATTTTGTCTAGGCAGCGCTGCAACAACTCTACACACTACTGAGGGTTCTAGAGAAGCAGCTCCATTTGTTCTTGCATGGATGTCGTGCTCTTCCTGAAGGTTGACTTTGGTTCCTTCTGAACCTCATGTATCTCCTTCTCTTTACTTGTGTCTACTTCTGGAGCTGCACTTCCCTGTGCATCCTCAACCTTGGTCGTTGAGGAAATGTGTTGGGGACTTTGAGCTTATAGCTCCTCCACCATTTGAGTGTCCTTTTTTTGCACAAAAGACACACTCTGTTGGTCCTAGGCATTCGGGTTCAGACTAGTCAGCTGCAGTCTCTGCTCCAGTACTTCTGGATTTGGACCAGAAACTTCTGGTCTCTTCTTAGGCAACTCTAGGCTTTTTTCTGGGAGTTCTGGGGGATCAAGCTGCATCTGCTCTGGATCAGTGGTTTGGGGTGGACTGGTGGTTTTTGGGGGTGAAGAATGGGGTTATGGTGGTGATGGAGGGTGTTCATTGATGATGGTGGATGGAAGGGTGTCGGGCTTAGGGTCTTCCTAAATATGGATGACAGGGGTTGCTCGGACTGTTGAGCGAGTGTGGGGGACGGTGGATGAAAGGGGTTGGGGGTTTAGAACCTTGCTCAGCGAGACCCTGATTCTAAAATTCTTTGCCACTCGTTCTATGATGAACGCAGTGCTTAGGATCTTGTTGACATCCTTACCTGACAACATGGCTTGCTCTAGAAGCTACGGGAAAATCGACAAAGTTCTTTTCTTCCACTCCAGTGGTTGCATCTCCTCCTCCTCCTCAGAATCCATTTGTGTTGGAGCTTATTTCTTTGATGCCTCTGAGCCTGAGCTTGGTACTACCCCTGCTTCTTTTCCTTTATTCTTCAACACCTCTGCAGGAAAAATGTAGTGCATCCCTGACTTGTGCGGGTTGATTTTAACTCCCGGCCACGACATTACCTCTTTGTTGAAGGCCTCCTCATCTAGGTAGAACGAAAATATTCTCGAATGGAAGTCTTCCATGTTGGCATGCCTCAGTATTATAAATGTATGGTGTCAGTTCATGTTGAAATTGATGTTCCTCGTGTTGCAGTTGAGGAGCTCTAGCAGAATGCACAACCTTTGCATTGCATCAATGAGCCTGTTATACCACTTGGAGAACATCGTGTTGTTGAAGGCCGTGTTCTCTGAGTCCACCCTGGAATATCAGAGCTCAAACATATTTGCAAGGTGCCCCTTGTCTTCTAGTGCCAACGATCTTCCAGTGGGTGGCTTCCACTTAAGCATTGTGAATTCTAGTAACAGGTATTTGTATGTGAAGGTGCCTCCCTTCTCATGAGCTTCCTCACAAGCCACGAGTAGTTCCTTTAGTAGGTAACTACAAAAATTTAATACGACACCATTGGCGCAAAAATCCTCTACTGATAATGCATACAACATGCATTCTCCCTTGTAATACGACCTCATAACCTTGTTGGCTATGATGTAGAAGCCAGTGCTCACTGTATCTGGTAGTATTGGGTCAATTTTGGTTGTGTGCCACCCCCCCGGAGTGCGGAACCTTTCATAGAGGTTGGGCTCCCCTTTATTTTTGTCGTGCTTAATGGGACCCTGGAATCCTTTAGACATGTCCTCACCCTCGAGGGACAGTCCAGTCGTCGGTGTGTATTGGATACTGCCTATCCAACCAGAGACTTCGGTCATGCACCCTGTTGATCAAGAATTTGGTGCACCACACAACATCACCAATGGTACCGAACACTGGTAGGTCTCTGAGGTTCATGATAGTTGAGTTGAATAGGTTGAGAAATTCAGGCTTTGGTATGAACTGCATGCCTCCCAACTCGTCTGGAGCGATACTCCAGAAGACGTCTATGTTCATCTGGGTGAATAAGGCTAGATCTATTAAGTCATGATCAAGGAGCTTGACCTGCTCCACCTTCCCCTTGAGATCACCCATGACCTCAACTCAGGGGTCATAGGGATCATCTGGTATTGCATATTTAGACATGGCGCTTTGACTTCCTGTAGCTCTCAGCACTATGGGCTCTAATTTATCAAAAAATTCTACACCGAACTAAGGATTAGGGATCACAACAGCGGGTTTCAGGATTGCACAGGCTTGCTTGCTCTATAGAATTCGAAAATTGATAAGTTCTTTGAAAACAATACATTCTACGGTGGGTTCTCAGAGCCTTATACTCGGGCTTAGCTGGCAAGTTCAGTAATAACTATTTTTCATCGTGACCATATGGATGCAAATTGGATTTGATTTTTTCGACGGGACGGGTTAACGGGTTAAATCCTATTGGGCGATTCTGACAATTACTGTGCAAGTTGGACAGGGACGTGCCCGATTTCATACCTTTCCGTTTGACGGATGGGAATCCCAGTGTGAATACCAATGGAATCTTCGCATATCGCGGATTTATGGCTTAACTGAATTCAGAAGGGGTATTGTAATAGTAATAAAGGATGTGACTAGACTAGGTTTGTGTGGCACAAGGACTTAGATTGCGTTCAGATTCGTTCTCCCTCCGACCACAAAGGGGTCCTCGTCATATTAATGATTTTCATTAATGGGTTATTTACACTTCTGATCCTACATTGTTGAGTAAGCAGTTCTGTATCAAACAACAATTAAACAGAAAAGGAATGAACTACATGTCAAGGCGCAACACTATGCCCGTCGACTTTATTAACTGAATTTACAAAAAATTGCAGAAAACTCAAATCTAACTATTATGCATACTCCTTTGGACTAGAGAAACATTCCCTTTAGCTCAGTTCTAAGATATATAGGGTTTCAAGAGAGCACCATTCACCCATCCTGGTTGCAACATACGATCCAATTACGCAAGTCTGACTGCTCCAGAAGGTCGGATCTCCACAACTATAAATGGTCCCAACCAATGCATGCACAACGTTCCAGGATGCTTCTGGTCCTGACTGTCATAGAGTAGGACCTTGTTTCCTTGTGCAAATACTTTAGTCTTAATGTGTCTGTCGTGCCAATAATTTTTCCATTCTTTCTTAACTGACTAATGGAATTCTGCTAAAAACCTGGTCTCTTCGAGTTCTTGTAGCTCCATGAGTCTCAACGCAACTGATTCTTCCTCCGACATATGGGTGATCTGTGCAATGTGAAAACTCGAAGTGATAAATTTTGTAGGAAACACAACCTCTTTTCCATAAACTAGCTAAAATGGCATTTACTATGGAGTTTCTTTGTAGTTGTCATGTAAGCCCATAGTACTGCTGGAACTTTTTCATCCCAATCTTCCCAGTTTGCACAACATAAATTTGTTAACTCTCTGTCCAGAATCTTGTTGAACGCTTCTACTATTCCATTGGCTTGCGGGTGGTAGGGGATGATTTTATGATGTTGGATCAAGAATTATGTTGTAATCTTTGATATAGTGCTACTAATAAAATGATCTCCCCGATCACTGGTTAGACTGCTAGGACATCCAAATATAGTGATAATATTCTAAAAAATGAACCTAGCAGCAGTATCGGTCGAGCAGTCCTGAACAATTGTTGCCTCCACCCAACGTGTAAGGTAGTCAGTTGTGGTAATAATGTATCTAGCCTTTGAATGCTTAGTTGTGGGGTTGATCAGCCCTATGAAGTCAACCACCCACTTCTCAAATTCCTTTAGAGCTCGAATTGGTTGAAGTGGTAATTCATCTCGTCGTAATATCTTACCCACTCGTTGACAAACATCACATGATCTAGCATATAACTTTGCATCCTTGAAGAGTGTTTCCCACCATAGTCCATCTTGGAGGACTTTGTGCGTAGTGGCCTTTCCTCCTGCATGACCTTCTGCAAATCCATTGTGGCATTCCCATAATATATCCTATCTTTTGTGGTCCAAGACACATCTCCTGAGGATACTATATAGCCCCAATTTATATAATTGTCCTACAATCAATTGGTAGTTCGTTTCTCTAACAACCATATGGCATTTATGGGTTGCAGAGTATGTTTCTAGGAAGATTCATGTACTTAAGAAGACTTCTATGTCTTCTAGGTATTCTGGTATGGCATCAACCTGGAACAGATCTTCATCTGGGAGTTGATCATCAACTACTTTGCCACTTTCCCCTGACTCTAATCTAGATAGGTGATCAAGCCCTACGTTTCATCTTCCATGCTTAATAATCACTTCGAAAGAGAATTCCTGAAATAGTAGAAACCATCTACAAATTCTTCCTTCCAACACAGGTTTGTTAACTAGGTATTTTAATGCAGAATGATTAGTAAATAATTTAAAATGAGAACCTAACAAATAATGTCTAAATTTCTACAAAGAATAAATCATGGCTAAACCCTCCCTTTCTCTCGTTGTGTAGTTGCGCGTAGCTTGTGAAAACTTCCTTCTCGCAAAATAGATAGGATGCTCCATGGCTCCATTTTCAGGTTGTGCTAAGATAGCTCCTAAGGCAATACCTGAAGCATCTATGTGGACGTGAAATTCATTTTCCCAGTTTGGGAATATCAAAATCAGTGTTCTGTTGAGCTTATCTTTTAGGGTCTTAAACTCCTTATCACATTCGGGGTCCAGTGGAATGTTTCGGCCTTTTTCAATAGATTTTCCAGAGGTACAGTAATGTTTGCATATCTTCTGATGAACCTGCGATAGTACCCTATGTGTCCCAGCGTGAAGCGCAACTGCGGTACCGGTACTCCTTCTCGACATACTATGTGGCCCAACAAATTTCCATGTGGTACACAGAAGATACACTTTCTGAGATTCAATGATAACTGCAATTCTCTTCATCTATCAAACATCAGACGTAACAATGCTACATGTTCCTTGAGTAGACTGTATATCGTCCAATCATCCATATAAACTTCTATAAAATTGTGAATAAACTCTCTGAAATATCCTATTACAATCCTGGAGAAAACTGTAGGGACATTCTTCAAACCAAATGGAATCACATTGTATGCAAAAGACCCCCATTCTATTATGAATGTGGTCTTCTTTATGTCCACTTCGACAATCCTTACGTGTGGTACCTTGAAAATACATCTGTAAATGAGTATGCTTCTTTCCCTGCAACCTGTTCTAGCACCTCATCATTGAAAGGTGTTGGAAAAGGGTCATGCACAGAGGAAGAGTTAAGGCTTCTATAGTTTACACAGACATTGATGTCCTATGTTCCTTTCTTGCTCTGAATGACTATTGGGCTGACCCATTCTTCTTCTTCCACTGCAAAAATAAGTCCAGCTTCCAACATCTTGTCTATCTCATTCTTAACTTTCTCTTTTATTTTAGGGTTGAGGAGGTATGGTCTATGCCTCACAATATTTGATCCTATTTTAGTTCAACTTTCATTTCTCCCATAACTCCTTTGATCCCCTTTAACTCTGAAAAGGTCTTTGGGAACAAATCCTCATATTCCCACAACAAACTCTGTATTTCTTGACTATTTTACTCATCCCAGTAATCTCCCACCATAGCTATGTTAGGTTGCTTTGTGGTCCCTATATTGACTTTGCGCAACTTCAAGGGGTGATTATAAGAACTATCAGTCTGACTAGGTATGATGTTCTTGATTTCTTTGTTCCCTTCTGTCTCTTTAATGGCTAGGTTTCTCAATTCCTCTAAATCATCTAGGCTTTTTGAATCCCTGGAAATATTATAGCATTATATAGGCTTCTTGTCTAAGGTTAGGTGAATATTAGTCTGATGTTCTTGGCTATGTTTTGCACATACCACTGGGTTTGATTTATGATTACTATTGTTTGTAAAAAGAAATTCTTTAATTATCTGTAGGACTACTTCAAGATCAGGGTACTCACTTGTAAACGAGAATTCCTTGCAAAAGTGATATGCCAACGTTTGCCAGTCGCTGGTTTGTCTTCTGGCTTCTTCCTGTATGAACCAATCTTTCAGGATTGGACCTAGTGAGTGGGGAAATACCTAAACCCAGAAGCGAGGTGGTATTTCCTCAACTTTCCATTGATTCATGCAATATTCAATATGTGCGCTAGGATCAGATTCTCCGTTGAATAGTTGCACAACTTGGAAATCCGTTTGCCTCTCTGATTCCAGCTGCTCCTTATTCTGCAACCCATACTTGATAGCTTGCTTCACATCATCCCAATTTATGAGTAAGTCTTTTTGATTGGTCCACCATCTAGAAGGGGTATCTTGGAGGGCTAAGTCTAGTATTGAGACCCTTTGATCCTCCGCTACCTTTTCTTCCATGCTGAGCAGAAAATTGTCAAGTCTTCAGGTACCATCATATACTGGGTTTTCTTTGACCTCGGTCCCAACCCATCTAGTTTCCTTGACAGTTGTGCATCTCCTCAAGAATCCTTCGTATGAGCCTTGCTGCCAACTATCAAATGCCAATTCTGAATCTTCTTCCACTGAATGTATACTCCTCCAACTTACTGATCCATCAACAATAGGATCTATATAATATTCTCTTGTTCCTACTGTTATAGTGTACAACTAATCCAAGTCTTCTCTCTCCATAATGTTGTTTGTTGGCTCCGTATATCTGGGACCTACATACGGATCCAAGGGTTGAACTACATTGATTCCATCTACTTCAAATGTCATGGTGTCTTTCTTTAGGTTGATTACTGCATAGTTGTCATATGCCCAATCAATCCCAAGTAGTGTAGGGTAAGGGTCCTTATCCCCCATGATCTCAATCACCTCAAAGTCAGCTATAGTCTTCACTCCCACAACATCTATTTCCACATTCTCCAGTATTCCTATGGGGAAAATACAATAATGGTTGGCCATCCTTAGTTGGATTGGGGAATATGTCAACTTGGATTTTCCTAGGGCTTCCCAAGTCTTTTTAGGAAGAATGTTCATATCGGATCTTAGATCCAACATGACATCCTTAATCTCAAATTCGTCCAACTGGGCTACTAGTCTGAATTATTTTCTAGTTCAGACTTTCCTTCTTTGTACCCTCTGAGTACTCTTCTCAGGAAGATTATTCCTTATTACGTGGGTTCCTCATTCCCTAAAACTAGGCATAACATATTGCACAACTTCTATGTTAATTGGTTATTCCCAAGAATATCATAAAATAATTGAAACCAAAGGTCGACTACATTTTGAGGTTTCTTAGGTTGTCTCGGTGTGATTACAGGGTTTCTGGGTGCAGGGGGTGAAGTAGGGACTTGCACAATCTTAGGGTAAATCATAAGTTCTGGGGGTTGCTCTTGCATCTCAGTGCTAGGGATATTCTGAAATACTTCTATGGCATATTTAAAGAACATATTTTGTTTCAGAGGATCATTCATGTCTTCTCTAGGTGTTTCCTTCTGGATCTGAGGTAGATTATCTGCATCAGCTCCTGTCTTTGCTCCTCCTTGAGTGACAATATTGAGGTTGGACAATTGTCCTTTACTAAATCTTGTGATTTATAAACTGATGAGGTTAGTTCCTCATTGAAGTACCCGATCTTTCCATTTTTCAATTAGTTCAGGGCAGTCTTCAGTTGCGTGCCCATTGGTTCTGTAGTGAGAGCACTATGGTCGCCTTAGATGAGGACAATCTCTCACCATATGGCCTTGCTCATCACAGTTATAACATATGCTTGGCCCTCTTCCCCTAGTTATTCCCCCTCTAAAGTCTCCTCCGCCTCCGCCTCCTTGACCTCTTCCCGGTCCCTGAGGGGTTTCATTCACCCTGAATGTTGTTCAATCTAACATGTCCACAAGTGCATCCAACACTCTACATTGATTGGTGGTGTCTGTGGTAGACACGCAAAACTTACAGTGTACAGTATTTGGTACTATCGAATATTTCTGCATAATGGGGCACTGTCTTGGCCCATGCCCATGGATTCGACAAATATCACAATACTCACCTACTGGTGCTTCTTGGCTCCCTGGAAAAGAATGATATGGGGTGGGGTTATTGAATGGTAAATTCACAGACACTTGCACAAATCCTCCTGTGGGTCCTGGTGAGGGTCCCATCAGATTCTGAGGAGGTGCCATTCCCTTTGTTCGTGGACATTCGTTTACCATATGTCCTTCTATGTAACATCTGGTACACTAGGCCTGCGGTCGTCCTAGTCTAGGTATTGTCAGTTCTTGAATTGTTTCTGTAAGCGTTGATATTTTCCCTTGTAGTTGCACCATATTTGCATCTTTTGGGGGTCTAGTCACTCTCACACTCCCACGATACCTCGACATGGCTTCAATATTCATTGATTGTTCCAAGGCATCTGTGAAATTGGCTATCGATTGTTGCGTTAGCAAAATCCGTGTCAGAGGTAGAAATCCCTGAACATACCATTCTCTTTGATGTTCCTCATGGATTGGATGTGCTAACTTCCCTATAGAATCTTTAAACTTCTGACTGTATTCCCAGGCTGATTTACCTTCCCTTTATTGGATCTCGTGCAAATTAGACAGAGCATATTGTTCTGACCGAGGTAGCTTAAACTCTGCTATGAACCTTGTCCATACCTGCTCAAGTGTGAATGCTTGACCTTGCATTCCTAGCACTCCTGGCTCAATAATATTCATGTACCATTTTAGAGCGCGACCTCTCAAGGTAGTCTGGAACTCAACCAACGTATTCGCATCCGAAGTCCCTATGGATTTACAGATTTCTTCACACAAGAACCAGTGTTGCTCAACATCTTCATCCCCCTTACCCCAGAATTTTGGGTATCAAGAAATCGAACCTCTCGCATGACCAACCCTTGTTTATCTTGTTGATCCTATTAAAATGAAACCTAACAGTCCTGCTTGCGACCTACCAGGGGATCCCTGTTAAGCCCTAATATTGGCTCATTACCACTTAATTGGGGCATATTAGACTAGTAATGTTATTTTATTTATGTCGGCTTGAGGCCATTAGTTGTAATTTAGATTAGTAATGTTATTTTATTTATGTCGGCTTTAGGCCATTAAACCTCCTAGTCTCCTATATATACCAAGGAGA
>JASDQU010947156.1:39590-51109 GCA_032191745.1 Picea mariana
ATGAATCCTTCAACCACGGGTTTATGCGCGTAACGACAGATCTCTGTGGCTTAAAGACGCCGGAATACGTCTCTACCCTGAAGAAAAAAAAATACCCACAATTTCTGCCAAGGAAAGTGCTGTGATACCACTTGCAAGATACCAGACATATAAAATATGCAGAACATAAATAAAATGCTAGAAATGGTAGAATAACAGTAAAATATCCAGCATAATCTTCACAATACACAAAAATGATATACGAATAGCAATAGAAAAGCACTTTGATTCAGAAAGCAATGCTCACAGGCCTCTTCGAGGGGGCAACCTCCAGTCGAGCAACGCTCTGTTACAATAATCTCCAAGCTAGGGTTTTCATACCCTCGACCCTTATTTATACTAAATATGTCTATTAAGAGAAGCATCTAGAGGAAGATCCTTCTAGAAGCGAAATCTTCTATTAGGTCTTCTTACATCCACCTTATTCTATTTTATTGAAAGGTATCATTAATATTGACCTTTGTTACATCCGAATACATTGATCTACCTATGTGCGGGTTAGGACCTTAACAACTTCAAATGTCATGGTGTCTTTCTTTAGGTTGATTACTGCATAGTTGTCATAGGCCCAATCAATCCCAAGTAGTGCAGGGTAAGGGTCCTTATCCCCCATGATCTCAATCACCTCAAAGTCAGCGATAGTCTTCACTCCCACAACATCTATTTCCACATTCTCAAGTATTCCTATGGGGAAAATACAATAATGGTTGGCCATCCTTAGTTGGATTGGGGAATATGTCAACTTGGATTTTCCTAGGGCTTCCCAAGTCTTTTTAGGAAGAATGTTCATATCGGATCTTAGATCCAACATGACATCCTTAATCTCAAATTCGTCCAACTGGGCTACTAGTCTGAATTATTTTCTAGTTCAAACTTTCCTTCTTTGTACCCTCTGAGTACTCTTCTCAGGAAGATTATTCCTTATTCTTTATTATGTGGGTTCCTCATTCCCTAAAACTAGGTATAGCGTATTGCACAACTTCTATGTTAATTGGTTATTCCCAAGAATATCATAAAATAATTGAAACCAAAGGTCGACTACATTTTGAGGTTTCTCAAGTTGTCTCGGTGTGATTACAGGGTTTCTGGGTGTAGGGGGTGAAGCAGGGACTTGCACAATCTTAGGGTAAATCATAGGCTCTGGGGGTTTCTCTTGCATCTCAGGGCTAGGGATATTCTGAAATGCTTCTATGTCATCTTTCAAGAACATATTTTGTTTCAGAGGATCATACATGTCTTCTCTAGGTGTTTCCTTCTGGATCTGAAGTAGATTATCTACATCAGCTCCTGTCTTTGCTCCTCCTTGAGTGACAATATTGAGGTTGGACAATTGTCCTTTACTAACTCTCGTGATTTATAAACTAATGAGGTTAGTTCCTCATTGAAGTACCCGATCTTTCCATTTTTCAATTAGTTCAGGGCAGTCTTCAGTTGCGTGCCCATTGGTTCTGTAGTGAGAGCACTATGGTCACCTTGGATGAGGACAATCTCTCACCATATGGCCTTGCTCATCACACTTATAACATATACTTGGCCCTCTTCCCCTAGTTATTCCCCCTCTAAAGTCTCCTCTGCCTCCGCCTCCTTGACCTCTTCCCTGTCCCTGAGGGGTTTCATTCACCCTGAATGTTGTTCAATCTAACATGTCCGCAAGTGCATCCAACACTCTACATTGATTGGTGGCGTCTGTGGTAGACACGCAAAAATTATAGTGTACAGTACTTGGTACTATCGAATATTTTTGCATAATGGGGCACTGTCTCAGCCCATGCCCATGGATTCGACAAATATCACAATACTCACCTACTGGTGCTTCTTGGCTCCCTGGAAAAGCATGATATGGGGTGGGGTTATTGAATGGTAAATTCACAGACACGTGCACAACTCCTCATGTGGGTCCTGGTGAGGGTCCCATCGGATTCTGAGGAGGTGCCATTCCCTTCGTTCGTGGACATTCGTTTACCATATGTCCTTCTGTGTAACATCTGGTACACTAGACCTGTGGTTGTCCTGGTCTAGGTATTGCCAGTTCTTGAATCGTTTCTGTAAGCGTTGATATTTTCCCTTGTAGTTGCACCATATTTGCATCTTTTGGGGGTCTAGTCACTCTCACACTCCCACGATACCTCAACATGGCTTCAATATTCATTGATTGTTCCAAGGCATCTGTGAAATTGGCTATTGATTGTTGTGTTAGCAAAATCCGTGTCAGAGGTAGAAATCCCTGAATGTACCATTCTCTTTGATGTTCCTCATGGATTGGATGTGCTAACCTCCCTATAGAATCTTTAAACTTCTGACTGTATTCCTAGGCTGATTTACCTTCCCTTTATTGGATCTCGCGCAAATCAGATAGAGCTTATTGTTCTGACCGAGGTAGCTTAAACTCTGCTATGAACCTTGTCCATACCTGGTCAAGTGTGAACGCTTGACCTTGCATTCCTAGCACTCCTGGATCAATAATATTCATGTACCATTTTAGAGCGCGACCTCTCAAGGTAGTCTGGAACTCAACCAACGTATTCACATCTGGAGTCCCTATGGATTTCCAGATTTCTTCACACAAGAACCAGTGTTGCTCAACATCTTCATCCCCCTTACCCCAATATTTTGGGTATCAAGAAATCGAACCTCCCGCATGACCAACCCTTTTTGATATTGTTGATCCTATTAAAATGAAACCTAACAGTCCTGCTTGCGACCTACCAGGGGATCCCAATATCCTCCCTGTACTCACAGTTCCTGGCTGTGACTGAATAACTAATTGTACTTGAACAAAATTAGCATAAGAGGGTAGTATCTAAATTACCACTTGTATAGAAGACACTTTGGGTATGGGTGATTCGGGGCTGGCGCCACTGGCTTCGGGGTGATTTTCTTTGATCTCGGGGTCTCATTTTATTGCACTGGAGCGGTCTCTTCAGCCAGATTCCCGATATTTTCTGTCATAGGGGTTGAATCTTCTCTTTCCTCTCCAATATCCATGTCGGCTTCCTTCTCTCTTGCTTATACACTTTTTCCTTCTAGTCCACCCTCCTGGGGACTTCTTTCTCTCTTCGCTTCTCTCTCACTTAATCTTTGATTGGCCATTCTTTCCTATCTTCTCATCTTCCGCAACTCTTCCATCTGTATTTCCTTTACTTCTCCTGATCCGACTTCTTTCTGTAGATTCTCAGACTATTTTGTTTCTTTCTTGATCTTGTCGTGCCACCACTTCTCAACTATGGTAGCTATTTTCAAGGCTTGCTCGTCTCTTCAGTCCATTTTTTTCTGTTTCCCCCTCTTATCAAAGAACCTTTCCCCTCTCTCAGACCATGACTCCACCCCAACCTCTCCCTACCCCAAACGAGGGTGTTTACACTGCCATCTCAGTCAGGGACATAGTCAGCATCCCCTGGTACATCAAGAAAACTTTAATCCATAGGGCGATTTGTCTCAACAGTCTTCCCCTTGCGTCTTTCTTGAAATCTACCTCTGCTCGTGAAAAAGATTGGTGATTCTTAGCTGAAAACTCAATAATGTATCCTTCTAATGTGGTATTGACCCAGAAATCAATCACTCGCGTGACTGGATAGTCTAGCTGATGAAGTGATGAAATATTTTTTGTATCCCAAGTATAGGTCCTCTTGACTCGTTCTTGAAACACTGGAGCTTCTTGGAGCCTATCTATCCAGTGGAAAAATTCTTCTGGGAACTTAACCAAGAATATCTCGTACTGGTCGTTCGATCTTTCTGAGTAAAATACTACCTCCTAAGTATCTTTCACATATTTTCCCCTTATCTCTGATTTTTTCCTTATGAAGGCGTCACAATTTCTCTCCCACCATTGGTCAATATTAGATCTATGAATCCGCGGAAGCATCCTCCCTACAGATTCCCTTTCAACACAGGTCCCGATAACAAAACCATTTTGTTGGCGCAAGATTGATCAGACCAGGGTCCTTTTCAGGTTACCAACAAAAGGTACCATGTAGTCTAGAGCGTTGGCATTTTCATCTCCTCTGAAGAGAATAAGTCTCACCCGAAGCGCAGCTGAGACAAAAGGATAGGGAAGGGAAAGGAGAATACTTATAAGGGTTCACCGAACCATCAAAATTCATCTTGATCTTGTGCAAGACATCTGACTACAAAACATATATGAACTCAAACACGCAAGAACTAAAGCTACTTATGTTGCGAAAAAACATTCAAACATAGAGACATCATGTGGAACTTATGAACCATAAAGAAGTATTGTAAAGATACAATGCATAAGGATAAACACAGAAAGACACAACATATTTTGAAATTTTGGATCCTCCTTCATATATTATCTTCAGGTCTTTCAGTTACAATCTCAAATATAGTGCTTTGTTACAGACTTCTAGCTCTGGAATCATGTCGCAGAGCTCTAATTCCCAAAATGGTGTATGGATTACATTACAGACTCAAAATATGACTTCTCAATAGTAGACAACAACTATGACCAAACCTTACACTTGTGTTACTAACCCAACCAATCAACCCTCATGTACCTCAAAAACTGTATGTAGACACCTTCATTCTTCCACCTGTCCGAGATGATGAGCATGCACATGTCGAATCTTATTCAGATGGGAGTTCTGATTCAAAGGATTCAGATGATCCATATATAGAGTCAATACAGTTAGATGCAGATTCAAAGAATCCAGAGGCAGATGTAGAGCCATGGCATAGGCCCAAGTGAGCACAGACTACTCTTCAAGATGCAGGGGACCTTGTTGGTCATCAAGTCGATACTAGGAGGACTCAATCTAATTTCTAGGAGCCTCCTATTGAACTCACTTCCACTGAACCATTTTCCTCCAGGCATCTTTTCTTGGTTCAATCTTCAGATCCACAGTCTTATGTCGAGGCTGTTGGAAATCCATTTTGGAAATATTCCATGCAGAAGGAGTACAAATCCCTCCTCGAGAACCAGACTTGGGATCTGGTTTCCCTTCCTTCTGGAAGGAAACTTGTCAGGTGTAGATGGCTCTACAGGACCAAGAGTGCATCGGATGGACATATTAGCAGATACAAAGCCAGGCTTGTTTCCAAAGGCTTTCAACAGGTGCATGGAATTGACTATGATGAGACCTTCAGTCCAGTAGCAAAGATGGATTCCATACGTTTGGCACTTTCCATTGAGGCGGCCAAGGGATGGGAAGTCCATCAGATGGACGTGAAGAATACATTTCTTCATGGTGATCTCTCTGAGGAGATCTATATGAAGCAGCTCCAGGGATTTATGCATGATTCCTCTTTGGTCTGTCGACTGAAGAAATATCTTTATGGCCTCAAGCAGGCTCCAAGGGCATGGTATGCCAAGATGGACTCCTACCTACTGTCACGGAACTTTGTACATTGTAAATCATTCCTGAATGTCTACATGCCTAGGATGAATGATTCACTTCTACTCTTAGTTCTGTATGTTGATGATTTGTTGATCACCGGTTTCTCAACTTCAACAATTGTTGCAGTCAAGAGGATTCTACATGACAGAATTTTTATGATGGAAACGGGTCCGCTACACTTCTTCCTTGGATTTGAGATCAGTCAGGATGCATCAGGCATCAAACTTTCTCAAGCCAAATATGCATTAGATATCCTTGGGAGATTTCACATGACAGACTCCAATTCTTCTCTGACTTCTTTTCTATCAGGAGTCAAACTTGAGGATGGTAGGGATACTCCACTGGTTGACAACACACTGTACAAAAAACTAGTGGGGAGCTTGGTGTATCTCACACACTCTAGACCATACCTCTCATATGAAGTTGGTGTAGTTTCCAAGTTCATGCAGGAGCCACATAAGCTACATTGGAAGGCTACAAAGCGTATCCTTCAATACGTATAGAGAACCATCACCTTTGGGATTCATTATGCAACAGACTCTACATTAGATCTCATCGGATTCACTGATTCTGATTGGGATAGTGATAGCACTGATCGCAAGTCCACATCTAGTTACTCACTCAGTCTTGGTTCTGGGCCTATATGTTGGTCGAGCAAAAAGTAGGCTACCATTGCACTATCTTCAATCGAGGTAGAATACATAGGGGTAGTTAACATAACCATTCAGGCTATGTGGCTACAACATTTTCTCACTGAGTTGGGAATTCAGTTTCATCGGTTGATCGTTATTTGGTGTGACAACCAGAGACCTCTGAAGTTATGCAGAGATCCAATTCAGAGGCAGCGGATGAAGCACATCGAGATCCACATGCACTACATTCGGGACATAGTACACAAAGGGATCATCAACCTATAGTTTTTTCCTTCAACATAACAAACGACAAACATCTTCACCAATACCTTCACTAAGCAAAAGTTCCATTCTCTACGAAGCCTCCTTGGAGTGAAGGACACAGTTTCTTATTAACTGTTAGTTTTTCCTTTTACATACATTATACCTTGAGGGGTGGTTTTTCCCATGAGTTTTTCCCTCTTTCCTCACTTTACTTCAGTGTATCTTTTGTATTTGGGTACCTAACATGGCCTCGTTGCCACGATCCATTCTTTATTTTCACCATAGTGATATTCAAGGGGGGTGTTGGAGTTACTTCACACACACCTAGGATTTATTTTTCCTAAGTTTTTTCCTTGTTTATTAGTCATTATCCAGTCTCCTATATTTTAGGAAGAATATTCCTCTAAGGAGAATATTCTCTTCAGTTTTCACTTCAGTTTGACTAGTTGAGTGGAGTCTAGATGTTGCATTGGATTTGTCACCATGCTGCATTGGGATCATCACCAGCTAATTCGCATTAGCCTTGGTATCATCACCAGACTAGCGCATTACCCATGATTCCCTGATCTCCTCCTTACTTCACTTTGTTTCAGTTAGTTAACTGAAGACTAGTAGACTAGTTAACTCAGCTAGGTGGAAGTTCACTCCCATAACTACCTGAGAGACTAGACTAGGTGGCAGATTACTCCCGTAACTACTGGTGTGTGACTAGATCACTCTATACCACCACTATGGCACATTGTCTTCTCCTCCAGTGCGCATTGGTTGAATTATACAAAGTATATCATGTTCATTATTCATTACAGTTAATGAGAACTCTTCCATTCTTTCTCTCTTTTTTCTTCTTTCTCAATTTCTCTCTGCAAATGTGTGTGGTATTTTCTAGCTAGATCTATTATGTGTAGGTTCAACACATTTACAATTCTCACATACACGACCTCGAGGATTATACAAAAAACTTTGTATGATGCAACCCTTTCCTGTGGCTTCGCTCTGCTGAAACCCACTTGTGGTTGGCTCTCTTCTCTCTTCTCTCTTCTCCTTGACTTGATAAATAGATGAAAGTCCTTCTACACCTATCCGAGATCTCTTTGAATCATAGTCCTTCGTGAACCAATCCACTTTTTTTCAATTATTTTCTCCTTCGTCCTATCCTTTCTTTTATAAGATCAAGTTATAACCTAAACCTAATCTCCAAAATGATTGACGGTTGAGATTACTTTTCATCTCACTTGAGATCAATGACTAATATTAAATGCTAATTTTTAACATTTCCTTAAATAACTCAATTCATTAATAAAATCACTTTACTTTAATAATTCCTTTAATTAAAGTAAAATAAAATAAAGAATAAACCAACACATCTTCAGGTGAAACATCCTCCTTAAAGTATTCCAAAACCAAGTGGAAAACCTTGATAGAGTGGAATGTGTGACTCCCTTGGTTGGGACGTCCTCCCCCTACTATGAGTAGATGTGCAAATTAATCTCTACCAATGTGGACACTCTCAACAATAGCATGGAGATGTGTGCAACAAGGTTCCAAAAGGTGGACGTCATCCTAAAATAAAGGTTTTGGACCATGAAACCACCTCTATGTGAGATGTCCCAACAATGTGTGAAAATTAGTACAATGTAACCTCCAAAGTATGTGGCTTTTCCAAGGTGGACATGTGGCTTTTCCAAGGTGAACATCCTCAAAATTAGGATATAAACCAAGTCAAACCCCCAAAAATAGTATGAATGCAATCTCAAGAAAACCTTCCATGTATAATCAATATAAAAGGTTTCAAATGTGAACGTAATCTTATGAATGAGAGTACATAGCTGAAATAAATCTTCACAAGGTTGCCAATATAAATCATAAATATGGATATATGGTTAAAAAATAGCATGCAATGAGAATACATAGCTGATTGCTGGAAAAAAATCAGCACAAATATCTTCACAAGTCTGTCAATTTAAATCATAAATAGGGATATATAGCTAAAAAAAAATTATCATGCAAATTTCTTGAATTTACATCCTCTATGTTAAGCTTCCATAGACTTCAAAATATACACTTTCTTCCATGTGACATGAACACATCACTTTATGTATTGTAAATAGGAAATTCGTAATTACCATTTGTGTCATAATCATATATTTGAAAATTTTATATCCATAACTTCATAGATGTTATTATCTTCATTAAAAGTACTTTATGCATTGTAAATAGGATGTCCATAATATTTCCAATAATTACCATTCTTGTCATGATCATACATCTAAAAAATTGATGTCCATAACTTCATACCCTTAGATACCATTATCTTCATTAAATAAACTTTATGCATTATAAATAAGATCTCCATAATATTTTTAATAATTATCATCATGTCATGATCATATATCTTAAAAATTAATGTCCATAACCTCATGGACTCAGATGCCATTATCTTCTTTAAATGGATAAATAAACTCATTTGCCAATTCATTATCATTCACAGGTTTGCCTTCAAGATTATCCCTATGAATATCATAACGAAAAAAATCATAAAATTTGAAAAAGTGCAAATCTTACCAACCTTTTAGCTTCGCGAGGATTATCATTCACAGGTTTGTCTTCAAGATTATCCCTGTCAATATCATAACGAAAAACATCATAGAATTCAAAATTTTATCATTCACATGTTTGTCTTCAAGATTATTCCTCTCAATATCATAACGAAAAACATCATAGAATTCAAAATTTTGAAAAGGTGCAAAGCTTACGAACCTTTCGCTTCACGAGGAGGAGAGATAGATGCATGAGTATTTTGTTTTGAATATTTTCTTCTTTGTTTAGTTTATTTACTTTACTTATGTTTGGTTATTGATGATATTATTTTATATTTTTTTATATAGCTCACATTGCTTCAAAGATATTTACATTAGGATGTTATAATGTGTGTTTAGTCATAATGATCTAATCATTTACTATTAATTACAAGGTAGTGTCCATACATCGTTTAGAAGATCTTAAGATAGTGTCCATACATGGTTTAGAAGATCTTAATTCATTTTTATGTTTAGAAATCAATCTTATAATCTTGCACATTGATATGATTTTTAGATCATGTTGTTATGAAATAAAAATAAAATAAAATAAAAACTTTCATCAATTATATCATAACTCTTTTAAAATTTTATTATGTACAAATATACATCCTGTACAAAGAAGGAAAACAGAAAAGTAAAATACACCGACTCGAGATAGAAATGCTTTGTATGATAAAAATTCTTTGTATTGTTACGGTGATGTGTTGCTTCCTCTTCGTTTTTAGACTATCCAAGTTCTCCTTCTCTGAAATTTCCATTCTAAATTTTCAACGCTATAGCCTTCTGATAATTAAGATTCTTCTTCGCTGAATAATCTATCGGATAATTCAGATTCGTCTTCGGTAAAGAATTCTTCATCAGATTCGTCTTCGCTTAATAATTCGTCTCCGACATCATTGTAGAATTTGTTAGACCACACGCAACAAATTCCCTCATTATTTCCTGTGAAAATCTCGTGCGTCCTTTCATCATATGCAAATCCTCCGACTAGATATTTCAATGCTGCCTTTCTGATTTCAGAACAATTCGAAATATCCGTGCTAATCTTTGCCAAACATTCTCCCGTAAGAATGCTGCTAACATTAATCGTGCAGAAATATCGATCGATCGAGCAAACTGAAATGACAATATCCTGTGAATTTGTAATGTAAGAACCCCTGATAAAACTCGGCGTCAACAGTGGGTGGTCTCCAAGTGTRGCCAAAATATCACCTTGTAGGTTACAAACGTGAACCCTTTTAGAACATAGGTCGTAGCAGATGAACTTGTGCCTTTTATCTAGATAATAAGGCWCAGAGGCTGCTCGAATATTTGTTTTCTKTAGTACAGTAGGGTTTTCAGAACTTATGTCTACTACGTCCATCCCCAAACTATACTGTTGCACAAGTATTCTATCACTGCCACAGGGTGCAAYGAATTCTGTCMAATATCCATGATACCGAGGAAGAATAAATTGTTTAAGCGGTTTTCCATTGCGTTTGGAATAAATTCTCATTAAAAATCCTTCCCAGATTCTCTCATATATCACCATGTCCATGTTTCCAGGACTTCGAAATTTAAAATATGAACCATCAGGTGAGATACCTATATCTGGTATCGTAAACAGGTGAGTGTACTTTTTTAACTCAAAAACCTTGAACTTTCCCTCTGCCAGATTATAAATCATACCCCTACAATTTGGAATATCAAATTCACAATCATTTATGATGGATTCTCCCTGAAAAAGCTGCTTGTTCTCTGTCCTAGTTAGTCCAGCTTTTATGGATGGAATTTCAAGGCTTATAATCCTTAATCTGTTCCGAATCCTTCTTGGATCGTCGAACTCAGTCAAAACTATTATCAATGAATATTTATGGTTGTTGTAACAGACGAAGTTTATTTTGAACGGCAATCGGATGAATAGGAGGCTGCCATCATCATTAGCATAAGCCCAGAATTGATCTTCATTACGTATGAATGGAACAATAGAGGTCGCACTATCAATAGCACATATTATGTCGTCAGCTATGACCAAATCTCTAATACTACCAATCGAACGACGGGCGATGGCAAAGCTCTGAAAATGATAATCCCGATAAACATTTAACAGCTTTCTGTTAATGCCCAACTCTCGGTCACGCAAGCGGTGGAAGAGATTAATGGCTGATGAGTATCCCCGCACCGTCTTTTCTTCTGGTTGCTGTTGAGCTTGGACGATAGAGGAGCTAGATGCCCAATTGGAGGCTTCTTCATTTTCTTCCCTTGGCCTCTTCTTGTCTGCCATGGCTTGAGCTTCTTCATTTCCTTCCCTCGGCCTCTTCTGGTTTAAGTGCTTTGCCATGGCTTGCTCTGATGTATCACCAGGTCACTCACTCTGCGTAACAATATAGATTGTAGTAATCACAGTTCGTTCTGGGTCAGAGAATGTAATGCTGGACTATACTTTAAATATATATTAACCTTCATAAGTTTATGTCCAGCGCTCAAAGGTGGCCTCCCTTTATCTAATTGGTAATTGGTCGGCCTCATTGATCAAAGTTAGAGATGGGAATGTCAAATGTTTACCTTTATATTAGTACTCTTGCAATCTATTCACGGTTAACCATGTAAATTAATATTGAAAGCTTTGGCTAGATCCAAGTAATGTTAGTTCTCTCCTTGAATTTACGGGG
>JASDQU010947157.1:40722-56948 GCA_032191745.1 Picea mariana
TATTTGGAGTCCATCTCCAATCCATTAATGGAAAAGGCATCATGAAACAGACGACGTCCATAATATAAGCCGACATGAAAAATTAGGTCGGTTTCCCTTTGGCTCTTAGTGACTGATATCTTGTAATCTCTTGAACCAAACTGTCTGACAGTATCTTTGTCCAGTCAAAAGAGTACCCTTCTTCTACTGTGTGTATAATAGGTACCCACTGTAAAAAGAAATGAGCTATGTTTTCCTTCCCATAGATCCTATAGAACATCATTGCTATGTACATTATTTGAGGTTCTGGTGTGACAACTGGGTATATACCATGGGAATCGGCTTTGAAATTCTTGGGGAGAGAATACCAGTCTTTAATTAAATCGGAAAGGTTTTTTTCGTATTGGTCACATTCCTTCTTATTGAATTCTTCTAGGAATTTTGCATTGTAAACGAAATTAGATACCAGAGACAATTTGTACATCACCTGTAGATGTTCGAGTCTGAAAGACCCAATTGCGACCTTTTGTGAATTGAAAATAGTTCTGTTTGGGATATCTACGTGGTCCAGCGCCGAACCGATCATATTGTTATAGGGAAAGATCTTAGGCCTTGTTGCTATCTTCCGTGGCTCTGACTGAGCAACAATTTTGTATTTGGTAGATATGTTCTCCTTCTCATTGTCACTTGAATCATCTGGGCAATTTACTTATTCATATTGTAAGATGTTGAATACTTGTGTCCAGGATTTGACGTTGTCTATGCTTCTGGGTGAGGTGTCAGAGAGAACATCTGCATTTTGGCTTTAACTTTCACTAGTATCTTTAGGTGCTTTTTGTGGAGCCATGGTATCAAGCCTTCAAACTCTTTTATCTATTACAGAGAATGAGAATGTAGAAGACTGATTGTTTCGCTAAGCTAGCTCTGTGAAAACGAGAATGTAATTCAAAAATGAAAGAAATATTCTTTGCCTTAAGCGTATCAATCTATGTATACCTTCACTGAAAAATGAGTTTAATTCCTTTAGTAAAAAGATTTGGGCGATAAAGCAGGATCTTATTCGAAATCATTTCCCTAAATCAACTATTAATTCCATTAATGGTTGATCTTTCGTGATCCAGTAAAAGCATAGAGAAAATTTGAATTTACCCGCATTTCAAATCAACGTAAACTTAACATGAGATAAGATTGCTTAATGTGTTAATAAATCAGGTTTATCCTGTTAATTAATCGTGTTTAACCTTAATCCATTTCAGGTTTTCGGACATTAGGTTATCCCATATTAATTAAAGTTATGATCTCTGAAATGTGAAGTCACGATTGATTAATTAACATTAATTATGTTTATCTTTTTAAATAATCGTGATTAACTTAAAGAGTTTCATGATTTCGCATATCGATACTTTTGGTGGTCGCTCGAGGCAGGATCCCCAAAATGCGAAGTCATGATATAATTAATTAACATTAATTACTTTTAATCCTTTAATTAACATAGTTTTAAAGCTTAAAATAATTTCACGATTTTTATATCGGGACTTTGGGGTTCTTACATGTTGGACTGTTAGTATCACGAAACCTTGAAACCCAACATTTTGGAAGTAGCCTTTAGTGATTTGACCTTTTAATGAGTGGATGACTCCATAACTTTTAAAGATTTCATATCGTTGGATTCAACGAAAGATTTCATCAACGGTGATATGTAGGTGCGCGTTTGTTCTTATTTAAACAAGAATGAAACTTATCCAAGTCTAAAGTATTGAAAAATATATGTGTTCCAATAGGATGAATGATGGAATTTTGTATTTTGGTGATCACATCTATGTGCCTAAGTCATGTAACCTTCGCAAGGAGCTAATGAGCGAATGCCATGACTTGCCTTGGGATGGGCACCCAGGATAGTGGAGAACATTCAGATTGATGGAACAAGGATACTGATAGAAGCATATGAGGCAAGACGTTGAGGAGTATATATAGAGTTGTCATGTGTGCCAGAAAGTCAAGGGAGACACTAAGATGCAAGTAGGTTCGTTGCAACCTTTACCGATCCTAGAGATACCTTGGAAAAGTGTCTCGATGTAGTTCATCACCTAAATTTTGAAGACATGAGGGTTTAATGGAATCAGTTTAGCTATACATGAAAAATAGTTGTGTGATAGGCTATAGTCCATTTGAGTTGGAAAATGGGAAACAACCATAGGGATATTATGGGAGTAATCCATTAGCCTTAAGGTTCATGAAGGGATGGAAGCAAAGGTTGGAGATGGCTTGTGTTCACTTGAAGAAAGCGATGGATCAGATGAAGCATTGGGTAGATCGTGAGAGGAGGGACATAGAGTTCAAAGTGGGTGACTTGGTCTTGTTCAAGTTGGGAAAAGACAATTTCATTCCACCTGTTGGCATGGATAGTGCATTGGTGTGGAGGTTTGAGGGTCCATTAAAAGTCCTTGAGAAGATTGGAAACGTCACTTACATATTGGATATGTTGACCAACATGAGAGCTCATGATTTGGTTTTCCATATCAATCAATTAAAGCCTTGTAGGGTTGACAAAAACAATCCTAGTAGGGTGGCACCATCTCGAGCCTCTACGTTGGTTGCAAATAAATAAGAGTTACAGGTAGTAGAGATGGTTTCACATAGAGCCTCCTACCATGACAAAATTAAAAAATTTGAGTACTTTGTCCATTGGAAGGATATATTCAAGGAAGATAATAGTTATTAGAGATAGGAGCCATTGTGGCAGTATGAGGACAATATTTTTGACTTTGAGAAGAAGCATCATAGAGAACACGTTCATTGGATGTTGTTGAGACAACAACAAGTTTAGTGGGGGAGGATGTAAGACCTCCGTTGCAGATGGAAGTAGGTGCGCAACTATGCTAGGCACAGAGTGTTGTCATAGATAGAGTAAATGACTTGAGGTGCCTACTCAAATGGATGAAAATATTGGTGACTGTCTAAGTTTCCTTTATACATAACAAGTGGGACACCTTGGATGAGTGATCCAGACATGCAGACCCAAAGTGAATTGTCCCCATGAATTGAATATGACAGAATTGTAGACATGTTGGCCTTGGGAGCACTTGACCACAGATGATTGGATGACTTAGGTGTGGAATGAGATGAATCTATAGATGTGATGACTTGGGCAGGGATCACCTAGGTGGATGGAAGATGAGGCAGACTCATGGAAACTTGAGTGGATCAACATACATGATGAAACAAGTCGGCTTGAATGAATTGGGTCCACTCCATGCAATGCGACTTGCTTAAGTGATGGGAAAGGAACATATAGTATGAAAGTGCTCAATAAACTAAGGCATTGACAAGCAAGTGATTAAGATATCAAGTAAGTAGATAGTTATCTAGAGGTCCATGGTTGTCTTGGAAAATGGTTGGCACCGCAAGTCGCTAAGTTGGCTAAGTGACTAAGATGAAAACATGAACTGTAGGAGGTAGGCTTGTGGATGCTTCAAGGGTTGGTTTGTGTGAATTTTGGGCAGTCTTGCAAAAGAGAACTCACCTTGATATCTCTGTATTGATGTAATCCAACTGTAGGTAGCAATTGATCTCCCCTCTTTGTAACATTGTAACATTCTTCTATATATGGAATAAAAGGGTGTTAGGCATTATCTTGGTGTTGCCCGACTACATATGTTTTGTTCTATTCTCTATGTGTTGAATGTTCCCTATTCTTTGTGTGCTTATGTTGTTACCTAAGTGCAAAATTAACTAACACCATTGGATATGTTTTAGGCAATGGTTAGACATGTGCCTCATGTATTGTTGGATAAGTCTAAGTTGGGCAGGACTTGGCACATTATCTGACTGTTGTAGCTCAAGGCAAAGTTATGGGAAAGTTTTGAGTGAAGAGGTATAGTCTAGTTGTAATAGGTGTAATTTGGTCAAGCCACTGCGTTCAAGGTAACATAGTGTCGCACGATCGAAGACAACGAAAATAAAATTTTCAAGCAAGATTCCTAAGTCCATGACAATTTCCCCCTTGAAGAGAGTTGTGAATATTACTCTCTTTTGGAACTATCAATACAAGGGTATAATCTTCAAATTCCATTTGTTTTCTCTTGTATTTTATTTTCCGCTCTATTATTTATTTGAATATTATTCATGTTGTGTTATTTATGTTGGTTAAATACAATCCAATTTGCATCCAAGAAAAATCAGAAGTCAAGTTTTCCATCTCAGTATATTAAATCAACAATGAAGAGTTTGACATATTTCCATTAAATTTATATGGGTTCATTTTCCACAATGCATACTTGTAGGATCAAGGTTCAATATAATTATGGTGAAATAACCAATACCAACTAGTCAAGTATGGAAAATCGTAGTGATAACACAAAAATCTATAAAACCTTAACACTATTTATTCCACTAAAGATTAGTGTCTTATCAAAATCCTAGGGCAATTTTCCTTACTTATTTTGTGACCGGATAAGGAACATATAGTGGTGCTCTCTAATTGTTGTCAAAATTCTAAGGACATGTTACGTAAAATCTAAATGCGATGGGTGAAATCATGTGAGTAAAAGAATGTGGACATATTATTATAGTTTATTCCAAGATGTTATAAGAACCTCATTAAATGCCCTGTAGCCATGCAATTAAACACACCATTATTGTGCGATAGGACATTACATATTTCATACAAGTTTCAAATCAAAATTGTTATTGGATTCTTGGAACTTCCTTTTTGGAGTCACTTAAGGTAGTATGACTCGACATGCTATGACATCTTGTCATAGTTGTTGGCGCAAGATCGAGACTAGGGTTCTTGGAGTTTACCAACAAATGTACTATTGTAGTCTAGCAGTGCTGGCATATTCAACCTTCTGCAAGGGAAGGAGGTCTCACCCGAAGCGCACCCAAGACTTAAGTGGTGAAGGGAGTCAAAGAGGATCTCGTGTTCAACGTGACCATATACAACTCAATTCATCGATACAAAACAATACATACATAAAAAATGAGTAATTTCTAAGTAGACATAACATAAGCATTCACACAACAAAGAAACTATGGATTCATGCACATTATAAAAAAAATTTAGAGTCCAAATAACCTTCTTCTATATTATCAACACCTCATCTTGGAGTTACAAGATGTACAACTATCATATAATAGCTTATGCAGTACATTCTATTCCCATATACCCAATACAAACTCTTAAGCCTTTGTGCAAGCACAATTCCATTAAAAACCATTTTACCATAGATTTTACCAAATAGACTCAATGATAATCATCATATTATTAACAATGATAAAACCAAAACATAAGAGAGTAACCCCTTCCCCTTACATAACTCCAAATTTATATATTGTTTCCTTGGCCACTTCTTGACTTCTTGATTCTACTTCTTTCTTTCATGCGCTCGATCTCTTTGTTTTTTCCGCTACTCGTCTAGCTGGTCCATGATGCTTTTCCACTACAATTATACTATCGGTTGGATTTTTAATCGTCTAAATGTTTTCCATTGCTTATAATCTTTCGCTATCATGCTGTGCTTTCCCGCAAAACTTTGATATTTCCACAAAAATGGGGATCCCTAAAAAATGGAGGGCCCAACAGGCCTCAACCACAATATTTGACTCGTCTCAAGTCAACCTTCCACTTCTCTACTGTGGTCTCCCTCAAACGGAGGGCCCAACTCACGTACAATGGCGAGGGCTTGCTGGTGGAAAATTTCGTAGTGATCCACACGATCCTATTGTTTCCTCACCAAGATTGAGGCTCCCACAACAAATTCTTGAGTAACGGTCATATCGGGCTCCTTAGGCTTAGTATCCAACAAAGTAGTCCATTTCGTGTCGTTAATGGAATCAAGATGCTGCATTTGGACATATTCAACTTGCACTATAAGCCAAAAATTTAGAATCTCTTTCTTAGTATCCCTTGTAGACTCATCCATTAGATCTAGTAATTCATATTCGACTTGGATCTCTGCAAACTTGGATGCCTACTCAACAAGGCTAGTAAGGGCTTGGTATTCCGCGTGCATCATGTTGAGCTGTGCATGGAATTCTTTGATTGGTTGACTACATCGTTCTAGTAATATGACCCAATTGTTAACCATTTCAAAGAGCCGATGACATTCATCAGCATGGTCATGAAGAGACGACGTGACTAGATTTTCCTCCACAACTGCATGTGTGAGATTCTACATCATCTCTTTGGGTTGCTCCTTTTATTTAAACTTGATCACAACCAACTCTTGTTGGAGGGTGTCTGTCTTTGTTGTCAGTTGTGACCAAGCATTAACAATGAGGTCAATTCGTTGCAGAGACATAACTAGAATGATGTCCTTAGGGATATCGAGAGAAACCTATCTGAAGGTGGGTCAGATGTGATTAAACTTCTCTGNCGTGTCGTTAATGGAATCAAGATGCTGCATTTGGACATATTCAACTTGCACTATAAGCCAAAAATTTAGAATCTCTTTCTTAGTATCCCTTGTAGACTCATCCATTAGATCTAGTAATTCATATTCGACCTGGATCTCTACAAACTTGGATGCCTACTCAACAAGGCCAGTAAGGGCTTGGTATTCCGCGTGCATCATGTTGAGCTGTGCATGGAATTATTTGATAGGTTGACTACATCGTTCTAGTAATCTGACCCAATTGTTAACCATTTCAAAGAGCCGATGACATTCATCAACATGGTCATGAAGAGACGACGTGACTAGATTTTCCTCCACAACTGCATGTGTGAGATTCTACATCATCTCTTTGGGTTGCTCCTTTTATTTCAACTTGATCACAACCAACTCTTGTTGGAGGGTGTCTGTCTTTGTTGTCAGTTGTGACCAAGCATTAACAATGAGGTCAATTCGTTGCAGAGGCGTAACTAGAATGATTTCCTTAGGGATATCGAGAGAAACCTATCTGAAGGTGGGTCAGATGTGAACAAACTTCTCTGACACAACTACAACAATGGATTCGACCTGTACTTGCAATCCATGTTGATGCTCTTTGGAAAATGATGCTACAGTGATGTCTGCACGTAATTGTTGCATTTTTTATGCGAGGTCATCGTTGGTTTTCTCTACTGCAAAAATCCTCTGCTCAAGCTGATCCGTGGAGGCTCAGATGATATGGAAAATATGGGGTGTGGACTAAGTCATGAGCTCCCCACTCATTAGGGATTGATCTAATGGAAACTATGAAGCTAATGGTTTTCCACTGGCGACTGATCACTCAGACAGGTTGGGGGTGCCAACACCATCAGGACTAGGCGATGACAGACGAAGATCATTGTTGAGTTGATCCTAAGCCACGATAGGGAGTGTCACAATCACATCCGTGCACTTAAGGCACAATTCCAATATTTTTCAACGCTGTTGAAGGTCCTATAACATCGACTCAATTTGTTCCTTAATGGAATGGGTACTATGAGCCGAGTGAGTATCTTCCTGAGTGTCCATCTGAGTATTTGGAGGATCCAGTTTCATATGCATTTACACCTCCGACCCTGTCTCCAATTCAGAATGGAGAACAATTTTTGGTTGTGTGTCTAGAGGGATTGAGACTTGCGAAACCTGGGGGAAAGTGGATGGGATGGGAATGGTGGTGCCAACATTTGTGGCAGAGGGGTTGACAGAATCTAGCAAGATTATGTCGAAGTGGGTGTGAGAAGTCGATGATGCAATGGTGAATAGGATGTTGATGGACAATCTATGCTATTGACTAGGAATTTCCTCAATGATGAGGGTATATTTTTGCTTCACCAGGGGGTCATCAATGATGGTTATCACCAGGACAAAGGAAGCAATGTGGGTAGCGATGCAGATAGGAGGGATAGTGGTGCGGGTTGGAGGTGGAAGGGAAGATAGAGGTGTGGGCTCAATGATTATGGGGTCAACAACAGACTTGGATGGAAATTTGGTGCACTGCTCCTTTAAAGGAAAGGAAGAAGAAAAAAATTCATGCAACTGCTTATAAGATATGGTGGTGTTGTCTTGGATGGATGATAAAGGAATCTGAACTGGCCCCTGAGGTAGTGATTCCTCTTCACCTTCATCTTATTCTTCCTCTGAGGTTGAAGACATTTGGTCTGACTTTGTTGAGCTTGTCCCAGTACCAGGTGTCTACACATGAGTGAACCACTGGGAGATGGGAGGCATCGAGTAGGTAAAACTTGATTATTTCTTTACCTTTGTAACTGTCATCCAACCCATGACTTCCTTGTCTAGAATTTCCTCATCCAAATAGAAATGCAATGGAGGGATGTGAAAAATGGTTGGAGTTGTAGCTAAGGGCCTCACAAATGTGCAATCACAATTCACGTTGAACCAAATATTATGGGTGTGACGGTTGAGCAGTTCCTGTAGAATCCTTGGGCGATGTGTAGTGGAAATCAAGTCGTTGTTCCATTGTAGAAATGCAATGTCGTGTTTTATCGAGTGAGTAACTGTTGGTCACTATAATTGCTTAATTGATTCAAACAATCAAGTGATACATAAATTATCAACCCAGGGAAGTATTTTATTTCAAAGATAGCCACGCACTGTATATGCTCAATTCCAAAAGCAACTTAGTGTTGTAGTAAAGAAATTCATACTATTTATTCTTGCTTGAATGAACTGAAGCTCTGAATTAAATCACAGGAAAGTAATTCCCCTATTGCAATTCTTTAAATTTCAATCTAAGAATCCTGGATTACATTAAAATAACACTACAATGGGAAAGAACAACTATTCCGCAATCAGAGAACAGGACCCTTACTCTCAAACAGAGACTCAGTACTAACACTCTTTCATGAAAACAGTAATGCAGAAAACAATTAACTCTATCTAACAGAGAACAAAGCCACCTAGTTCCTTTCTTTCTAAGCAGGAGCCTTGAGCCTTATTTCTGTTTTAGCACACTTGTGAAGTTGAGGTTTACAGAGAACAGGGTAGTCTGATCCCTTCCTTTCTGAGCAGGAATACCTAACCCAGTTTCTGACTAGCATCAATAAAAGTCTACAGAGAACAGGGTGTTTTTGGTTTCTTTCCTTTCTGAGCAGAAACCCTTAACCCAATCCCTGGCTAGCACACTTGTAGCAGTAAATGAAATCTACAGAAGACAAGGTGTTGTGATTCCTTCCTGTTTGAGCAGGAACCCCTTAACCAAATCTCTGGCTAGCACTCTTGCAACAATAAATGAAATCTACAGAAGACAAGGTGTTGTGATTCCTTCCTGTCTGAGCAGGAACCCCTTAACCAAATCTCTGGCTAGCACACTTGCAGTAGTAAATGAAATCTACAGAAGACAAGGTGTTGTGATTCCTTCCTGTCTAAGCAGGAACCCTTTAACCAAATCTCTGGCTAGCACACTTGCAGTAGTAAATGAAATCTACAGAAGACAAGGTGTTGTGATTCCTTCCTGTCTGAGCATGAACCCCTTAACCAAATCTCTGCTAACCTCTCAAAATCATCACACGAGATTGCTGATAAAAAGAATTACAAATTCCAATTAATTAAACTAAGACAGAGTCAGTAGTGTTTCAGCAAAGCAGAATCCATTAAAAACAGTGTTTCAGCAAACGACAGTTAAACAAAGCATGAACATAAATTATACTAGCACACTTCTAACTAATGGGTGAATCTTGTGAAGAAGGTGGGCCCTCCCTTCTCACAAGATTCCCCTGAACAAAAAGCTAGATAAGGATACTCAAAGCAGTCTTATATTCATTTGTCGAAATATCACATTACAAATTGGAAAAATAGAATACGTCCCGCTTCTCTGGAGTTGCTTCAATACATCAAAACTTGGATCCCCGAATGAAGAATTCCCTTCTCTTTTAAAGAGGGAACCTCCTCGATGCAATATATCTAAAAATTACAATGTATATTTTAGTCAGATCTTCTTTCTAAACCAGAACAGGATGTCCTGGTCTCACGCAACAGAAATGAACCGAAATGCTATTACAGGAGCTGGATGAGGTATTTGCTGTTACGATTGGAGTAACAGCTTCTTCTCGTAGTTGCCCATGCTGTTTCAGCATCGCAATTCATGGGCTGTTTCAGCCACGTGAATTGCGCTCTTGACTATGTCAGCCTTGACCGCTAACTGTAATGGCTTCCTTGTGTTTCAGCGTCGTTGGTTGGCGGTCTCCTCTGTGTTTCAACATTTACATCTCTAAACTTCATAATAGCTCTGTGTCTCAGCATCTGCGACCTGGACTATGTTTCAGCAACAGGGACTTCAGACTGTTTGACAGTGTTTCAACATCTGCATCCTGAACTGTGTTTCAGCAAAGGCTTTGAATGCTAGTCTGCAGTCTAATCAATGGTTAAGTACAAAAGTGATGTAAAATATTATGCAAAACAGATTAAGCATATAGTAATGAGGAAGGACGTTGTATACCTTGGAATGATCCAGTGAAGTGATAGTATGAGTCTAAATACAGGTGATCAAGGGTATAATAATGGCAAAAATTGTGGGCAAAAAGGTACATTATGTGGTCCTAATAGTAACAATAGTGCGGCTATGCCAAGGGTCCAAGAGCTTGACGATTTTATTGTTGGGATCATGGGAGATGCATCGAACTTGGGGCGACTACCACTTCTAAATAGAAAAAATGACCAATAGGTAGCCATATATGAAGTATGTGGTTCACTCATCCACATCGATGCAAGCTTGCAACATCTCTGTGAGCAGTTATTTGCACCAGTTCAAGGGTGCACCATTTTTACTAAAATTGACCAATTCTATAACATCGAGTGTACACTCGCCCTGTGAGTAATTCTTCATGACATTGACTACAATTATGCAACATGCACAACAAACCTGCCCGTCGTTGGTCCGGTCGATGAGTGTGCCATGACCTCCTCTCCATGTACCATACTTGTCATATAATTTGATCTCACCCTTCTTACGGTTGTGCTTCCCTGAGCTCTGTAAGCCTTGTGTGACATCTTGTCCTTCCATGGAGAGACTGCTTAACTTATGAATATCCTCGATGTGAATGGGGTAAGCATGATCCAACCACAAAGCACCATTGTGCACTCGATTGATGAGAAACTTGGTGCATTGGGAAACTTCTCTAGTAGTGTTGAACACCAATAGGTCACACAAGTCGAGCAAGGTAGTATCTCGAAAGGGAATGAAGGATGGTTTCCAGTCCCATTGCAACTCACCGGTCAATAGTGCTGAACAATCCTTAAAGGCATGAAGAGCCATTTGCAGAAACTGAGTAGAATATATGAAATCGATGTCCAACAATCGATTTTACTCGACTTTGCCATGGAAATCGCCTATTACTTTGACCCGTGAATCAATGAAGTCATCTAGAACAATGACTTTGGAAATGGACCCCTGACTGGAAGTGTGAACCATTTTAATTGACCTGCATTGGTAAATAACTAAGAGTAGTTGACCGAGGCATGAGTGCGGGCTCACAAAATGATCAGGGGGCTCCAAGACTGAATATGCAACTAACTCGAGCAAAACACAATAATATTTAATAGTCAGGAAAATTTGAGTTTATAGACAACAATTGGGAGGTGAAGTAATGAGCATGCATTACGAGATATAGTGTGGAGGTAATGCAGTATTAAAGTCGGACGTGACAGTGATAGGGCACAAATTTTGAACTTGGAAGCTACTAAATGTGCCAAGATTTGATTTAGAATTCCCCAAACACAAAGGTGATATCCAGTCTGGATAAATTAATAATGACAAGTAAACTCTAGACCGAGTGGCAATGAGACACATCACCCGTTTATTAATAGAAGAGGAAAAAAAAAAAAGAGTGGAAATTCTAACTACTAGACTCACTCTCGGTGACATGAGTGCAATGAAACTTCACTTATTAAGCAGAAAAGTAGGGCTTTAGGTGTGCGCCATTCACACATCCTGAAAAAATAATACCATCAAGTTATGCAAGCATGATAACTCCAGATTCATGTATTTCCGCAATTATAAAGGGTCTAAGCCAATGCATCTATAGTTTCCCGGGATGCTTTTGGTACTTACTGTAGTATAACATGACTTGGTCGCCTTGTGTAAACTTCTTGGTCTTAATGTGCCTGTCATCCCAAGCCTTATGTCTGGAGTTTTCCACAGTTTGATGAAAATTTGATAAGAATCAGGCTTCCTCGAGTTCCATCAATTCCACAACCCTTTCTGCAATTGATTCATCATTTGTCATCTATGTCACTTGCGCAATGTACAAACTTGGAGTGAGTAACTTTGCGGGAACAACTTCTTATCTTTCATGAAACAATTGGAATGGAGTATACTTATGTAGTTTCTTTGTAGTAGTCCTACAAACCCATAATATCGCTGGAACTCGCTCATCCCAATCATCCCAACTTGTGCAACATACTTTAGTCAAGCCCCTCTCCAAGATCTTGTTGAATGCTTCCACTATTCCATTATCTTGCAGATAGTACAAAGTGCTCTAATGGTGCTGAATCATAAACTCTCTTGTGAGGGTCACAATAGGCTCACTAATAAAGTGGTCTCCTTGATCACTGGACAAACTCTGAGGACAACCAAACCTGGTAATGATGTTCTAAAAAAAAATTGTTGTTGTGTCTATAGAGGAATCCCTAAAAACTTCTACTTCAACCCAAGGAGTCAAGTAATCAGTTGCAGTAATAATGTATATTTCCTTTGAATGCTTAGTCAATGGGTTAATGGGACCAATGAAGTCCACAACCCATTTCTTGAAGACCGACAAGTCGCGAACCGAGTGTTATAATGTATATTTCCTTGAATATAGTCGGCCACCACAATCTTGACTGTAAATTTTTTTGTGTTGTTTCCTTACCTCCTACGTGGCCTCCTGTAACTCCACTATGACACTCCCATAAGATATCCAACCTTTCATGGTCAAGTACACATCACCCGAGGATACTGTCCAGTCCCAATTTGTACAACTTACCTATAATCAATCGATATTCTGCGACGCGAACCACCAAGAGCCTCTTTTGAGTTGCAGAGTAACCTTCAGGGTAGACACCTGTGCTTAGAAATAAGGAAATGTCAGACAAGTAATCATGAATAGCTTCAACTTTGAAAATATATGCATCTGAGAACTGGTCATCTATAGCTCCACCACTTTCTCCTGACTCTAGTCTAGACAAATGGTCAAGACCCACATTTAATTTACCTGGATTAACAATAACCTCAAAGGAAAACTCCTGAAACAACAACCATCTACAAATTTTTCCTTCCAGCACATGCTTATTAACCAAATATTTTAAAGTAGAATGATCAGTGAAAAATTTAAAATGACCACCCAATAGATAATGTGTAAAATTTGGTAAAGCATAAACCATAGCTAAACCTTCCCTTTCAGTGATAGTGTAGTTGCGCTCATCCTAAGAAAGCTTCCTGCTAGCAAAGTAGATGGGATGATCTAGGTTTCCTTCACCAAGTTGCGCAAGGATTGCACCCAAGGTAATTCCAAAGGTATCAATGTGTACATGGAATTCCACTTGSTAGTTTGGATATACTAGAATAGGGGYAGTGCTCAATTTTTGTTTAAGGGTTTCACAAACRTAATCACACTTTGGTTTCCACTTGAAAGCCTAAGATTTCTTTAGCAATTTCTCCAATGGGTCAATTATGCTTTTATAATTCCTGATAAATCGRTGATAATATCCTGTATGTCTCAATGTTGACTGCAATTGTTTGGCAGTTGTAGGAGGAGGCATATTCAATATCACAACAACTTTTGCAGGATCCACCAACTCTCCCTCCCTACATACTTTATTCCCTAGTATATTTCCAAATAGTACACAAAAAATACACTTCTTCAAGTTTAACGAAATTTGTATCTATATGAAATGATCAAACATCAACCAAAGTAAACCTATGTGATCCTTTAATAGGTTGTACATAGTCCAATCATCCATATACACTTCAAGAAATTTATGAATGAAGTCACAAAATGTTGTAATGACTATTTGAGAGAAAACAACTGGGGCATTATTTAGCCCAAATGACATAACATTATTAACAAAAGAACCCCATTCAATAGTGAAGGTAGTCTTTCTTTTATCTTCTTCCACAATTATAACTTGGTGATACCCAAAAAACCCATCTATGAATGAGTATGCTTCCTTTCCTGCCACATGATCTAGTACTTCATTACTAAAGGGAGTTAGAAAAGGATCGTGTACACAGGCTGAGTTTAAAATTTTGTATTCGACCCATACTCTAATATCATTGATACCCTCCTTGTTCTGTATCACAATAGGACTGATCCATTCAACCTCGTCCACGGGAAACATCAACCCAACAACCAACATTCGATCTATCTCCTTCTTAACCTTCTCCTTTACTAGTGGATTGAGATGGTAAGGCCTATGTTTAACTGGCTTAGCGTAAGTTTTTAAGTCAATCTTCATTTTGCCTAGATCTCTCTTAATTCCCTTTAGTTATAAGAAACTCTTAGGAAAGAGATCTTCGTACTCCCACAACAGAGCATGTATCTATGTCATAGTTTTCTCATCCCAATAGTCACCTATGGACACCATATTAGGATGTTCCTCACTCCCTCTGTTTACTTTCCACAACCTCAAATTCTGGGTGTATGAGATGCTGATATCATCTGATATGGTATCCCTGACTTCTCTAGTTCCTATGGATTCTTGAAAAGTTAAATGTTTAATCTCTTCCAGCTCCTCAGGGTCTCTTGGGTCCTTATCAACCTTGCTACAAGACAGAGGTGTTCCTACAAGGGATGGATAAAATATATAATCAATCAAATTTTCATGCTCATGATAGACTACTAGTGGTTGTTTAGGATTGAATTCAGTATTAGACAACATTCTCTTGATTAATTGCAACACATCTGTAATTTCAGGAGTCTTACCAGAGAATAAGAAATCATGGTAGACATGATTCTTAAGTGTATTCCAACATAATGTTTGTCTTCTTGTTTCCTCATGCACATACCAGGCCTTTGGAATACTTCCTCAAGAGTGAAAGAACTGATGTGTCCACATAAAGGATGGAAGTTGCATAACCTTCCAGACTTGTAAACAATGTTCAATGTGTGAAATTGGGTTAGATTGGCCATCATATATCTCCAAGAATAACATTTGATTCTCTTGTCTCAGTTGAGAAATCTATGTTGGCAGAAGGAACCAATGGTGCATAGTGATCTTGACTTCATCCCAAGTGGACAAGTCTCCTTATGAGTAGCCCACCACCTGGATGAAGAACATTTCAGAGCTAGATCGAGTGTTGAGAGTCTGTATTCTGTCGCAACCCCACCCTCCATATTAATGAGAAGGCTCTATAAATCTGAGGTACCATCATATGTTGGATAGTCCTTGATCTCCATTCCAATCCACCTTACTGTTGATATTATGGTATCCGCAAGAGGTATTTACCTCCACGTGTAAACTTGACGAGAATAGAATATTCTGGGAAGCAAGAAGAAACCCTAATTAGTTGGATAATAACCCTAGAAGACAAGTCGGCTCAAGAGGATAATTTGTATTAGGTTATTAGCCTTCAAGAGAAGAAGTTGGCTAAAGGAAATATTATATACTAAGTAAATAGGCACCCAGAATGAGAAGTCGGCCCAGACAGTTTTCCAGTTTTAGTATAAATACATGAGGTCAATCTTCATTCTGGCAGGCATTCTCAGAACTGCAGAAGAAACACTTGTGCGCAATGCAATTGGCTAGTTTGTGCGCAAGTTTGGAGGAGATATGTCGCTGCAGTTGCTCTAGCTAGCAGATTTCGATTTTGGCCTAGACTCTCTCTTGGTTATGGTTTGGACTCTCTGATCAGCTCTTGTTACTCATGTTTTGTGTGTTATACTTGGAGAGAGGTGTGCTATCTTGTTTAGGCTATCTAGCATAGGGTTTTCTTCCAGAATAATTCTCTGTCAAGGTTAAGGTGCTCGGGGGTGGATTTGGCCTATGGTTGGGTGACAATAGTGATAATTTCTATGGTTAAACGAGCACATCCATTATATTCTAACAGGTTATGGGCCCACACCTCCTTCATTCATTCTAACCACTGGAAGGGAGCATAGCCATAAGGATACTAAGCTCGTTGAAGAACTATCGCTAGGGTTTCTAGTAGAAGCAGTTACTAAAGCACTGCCGCTAAACTAGTAAGTGCAATTGTAGAAACCCTAATCCTCTCATGAAGATGAATGATGATGGTAGCATAGAATCATATTTTGTGAGAATATCTCAGTTAAGAGATCAACTACAAGCTATTGAAGAGATCATTTCAGAGAAGGAATTGGTAAACATAGTACTCAATGGTCTTCC
>JASDQU010947158.1:8694-25946 GCA_032191745.1 Picea mariana
AACCCCAAGGATTGAAGTCTGTAATAAAAAGAAAATTGTACATACATCTTGTGTTCTTTGTGTTCATTGTGGTGATGACTTGTTGATGATATATTGCTGATATATGTTGCTGATATGTGCTCACATCTAACTGGTTATAAATGAAAACAATGGGTATTGAATAAATGTTGAATGCGAATTGATGAGTTTTTGTGCAAGAGGGAAGTTTTGGGAAAAATAGCCCCACACTCATTCACCCCCCCTCTCTAAGTGTGGTAGGTGTGTCCAACAACATCATGTCAAGTTATGTGCATATATGGTACTTTACTTCTATTCCTTGAAACATTATTTTGACTTTTATACTTTTTCACAAGCATTATGTAAGATACAACTGCATATTTTTTTGTACTTTCCAAAGAACTATTTTGGCATAGATGGACACTGTTTTTCAACCCTTTGATTTTTAAATTGAATAGTCAATTATGTGTTCATTGTGTATGATTTTTCAATGAAATATCTTAAAATATCATGTTAATTTCTCTACATATGTGGATATTTACTTTCATTATGAAAAATGTTATTTTGACCCTTATGCTATCATTTGTAAATTTTATAGCGTATTGTGAATACTAAATAGAATAAAACCTTGTCATTTCTCAGACCTTGATTTCTTTGTGAATTTGTACTTAACAAACCAACTCAATTGTTAGGTTTCATTTCAATTGTCTATCATGACAATTTATGTTGCTCCATTCAAATCAAATAAAAATTGCAAAAGATTTTTCCCTACTCGGGTTCTTTTTGAGACTTAAACATCCTTAGAAATCAAGAATGGTGATTGAACATTGTCTAGTGGACCAACACTTTCCTACACAGTGTTGTTTTCCATTTGTGTTATTTATAAAACCAGTTTTCCTATTAAGCTGGAACATCAACCATTTCTCTTCTTTTTCATTATATTTGATCTATCCAGTTCTCTTCACATTGTATTTTTTGTTCTTTTGTTGAAAATTTGTTTTATATATTAAGTTGAAAACTTGATAATACTATTGATTTTGCACTCTATTTCATGTCTTTTGTTGTTTTCATGTTGTCTTTTCTAAACTTTGGAAAACAAATAAGTGATACCAGTAACAACATTTTTATGTGCTACTAACAATTTCAAGAGTCTGCACAAGAAACATATGTTGTATAGGGAACTTGAGCACACATTGTTTCCACATTTCATAAGCTCTACAAGCTTTTCATTGTTTCATGTGCATTCCAGCCTCTGTGCACTTTACATTGTTTCTGGCACATCCTGGGCTCGGTGCACTTTGCATTTCCTATCCAAACCTTCAAATCCCTAATATTTTCAAATTTTTTTATGGTAGATGTTTTTACCTGTTTTTACATATTTCTATGTTAAATTTCATGTCTTGTGCGAACAGCTAGAGGCTCTTTTCTTCTTGAACATCTATTCACTTGGTAGCTTCCACATTTCCTGAGTTGTGCATACTTTACATTTTTTCCTGCACATCCTATCCTCTGCACAATTTACATTGATTCCAGTGAATCTTGGCATCATAACACTTTACAATGCATCTGACACATCCTAACCTCCATATACTACTTCTTACTAAGTTTTATGCTTACATGTTTTTGTTTTCCTTACATAGTCCAATGCTAAATATGATATTTTGTGTGGAGAACTTTACGTCCTTTGCTTCTCACACACGCTAGCCTCCACACACTCTTCACTGAATTTTATGTGTGAGTCTTCCACAATTTCATTGCGCACACATTTACTTCCACACAATAGAGAGAGTCAAACTGAAGATTTAGTTATTCTATCATTTATTTTAGAAGCTCTTGTTCCTCTTGCACTGCTATGGAATATTGCAATAAATTTTCCATAATATTAATATTACTCCTCAAATGAATACTCAATTACTAAAGTAGGAATTAGTTGCAAATACAAAGGATCAACTCAATTAACTATTTCCTAGATTAAACTCGGGAACCTGTTTTTTAGAATTGTTCCAACTTTTGTAATTGTTTCCCCTATCCAAACTTCGAAAAAATTTACATTTATTATAACATATGATAATGTCACCATTGAACACTTCACTTATATATATTTCTTCCCACATATACTAAACTCCAATTCGAAATTTCACTTATTTACTTAACAGGTTTTGATCCACATTGAACATTTACTATTTAATTACTAAGTTTTACTCGACATAAAAAAATTACTAAGTGTTACATTACATTTAACAATTTAGCATCTTGGATATTTTTACAAACTTTTATCCTAAATTTTTTTATTCCAAACACTTTGCAGTGCTTTCTTTTGAGGTCATTTCGCGCTTCCAAAAATTCCCTCCCCTTTTCTATTTTTCCCAAGTTCTTTTCTCCATTTCTTTTCCCTCTTCTATACTTACCTGTTTTTACCTTTTCTTGTTCCCCTGTATTATCCCTTTCTGGTTATATACTTAGTCCCATTTCTATGATCGTGGGTTCCCGTATTGGCAGACTCACAGATCCTCATCTCCATCTATATCCTCACATCACAAGTATGACCGATCGTCGTTCCTTTCCATACTTAGCCAATTTTATGACCGCAGGTTCCCGGGTTGGCGGTATTGAACTCTCATGCTCTGTGTTCCGTGGTATAAATATTACACCCAAAACTTTTGTGATCTATAATTCGACCCCAGACTCCTCTAACTCTCAAGCATCACTCTACCTACGATGAGTCCATCTGACCACCCCACCTTTCCATACTTAGTCGATTCTTCACCTCTTGTTGTCACAGATTCCTGGGTTCGCAAAAGTTTCAAAGCATTTTTTGCTCTCGTCCATCCCCGCTACATTCATGCCCTTCCCAATGCACATTAATTGTGCTTTTATTAGTAGCAACTCATGACACAGGTTCGAAAAGATTGGCATTAATAAGTGAAATGTTGGAGGACATATCCCATTTAAACGCATTAAACCAAGATTTACGGGAGATTATATTATCATCCCCCAACGTTCATTTTAAATACTATCAGGAGAAAAGGAATATTCTCATTACCTTATGGATGCATCTCGACAACATTTCTGCGGAGATACATTGAATATTTTCATGCACAAGGACCATAGTTTTTAGACGTTCAGAGCTTATTCCTACTACTCATCCTCTTTTTCCCAGAAGGAAGTTATCTGGACGTCTGGAATTTCATGAGAAGGTTGTGTCCCAGACATTTTTTTACTATAAGGAGTTGGTCACATGTTGCATCAAGAGACATATTTTGAACCAGTGGATTATCTAGTTGTGGGACCAGTCCCTAGTCTCCCTATCGCCTCAAGTATTTTGAAAGATGTTGAGACTTCCCGAGACAAAACTTACATTCAAGGTAGAGGATTGTAGGGAGTTCTTAAAGAAGCAAGATAATGGATTGGACCTCTTACCAAAATTCTTAGAGGACCCAACGGTCATCCTCGAGGACATCACTAGATTACAGGTTAGTGCATTCAAAAACCTTTTTCGGGAAAATGCATGGATTTTAACGAGGATAACAGAACAATAAACTACAAACAATATCTCTTATATCATTCTGTATATTTTATATTTTACGGTGAAATAAAAAACCATCTTTTCTCGGGGTAAGTTGATTTCCATTGAAATCTCTTCCCAATTATCACAATACGAAAGGGAGAAGAAATTATTTATGTCATCTTATTTAATTTTCGTGATAGCACAATGTTGTCCATTCCACAGATTATCTTTTTTTAATAAGGTAAACTGTGAATTTGAACCAGTAACCTTCTGGTATTAGACATTATGGAGACACAAGGCCTCCCAACATTTTTATGAAGTCTTTAATTATTTTGTCTCAATTTTAAAGGGTTGATATTTGGAAAGGATTTTCCCCAGATGTCTGACCAGGCGAGCAAGTTCTTGGATACAAAGGGGACACTAGAAAAAAATGAGAACTATAAGGTTAAAAGTATTTTTGGGTCCAAATAAAATCCTTCCTTCCTTCCATGTCACATATATGATAGAATGTTTTTTGTTGAGATAGCAAGGAAGTACACCTACTGGTTGCATTTTTTCCATGAAAAGAGAAAAATTCAATTCATACCTCTGCCTTGGAAATTCGTGGATTTCGTATTCAATAATATGAACAAGATTGATGAATTCGCAAGACACTTCCACAGCCTCAATTTGAAAATGCTGAAAAAGTAAAAGGGTTTGACCTTAATGGTATATTTGTAGAACAGATATTGGTTGTCGGTTTCAATAATTCTTTCATTAATGCTATCAGAAATGAATATGGAGATAACCTCTCAGGAACTCATGCTTGTGACACCAACAACCTAGAGACAATACTTAACACCAATGACTCGTACAAGCAGAGAGGAAAAGGTACGGGTGAGAAAAATTCCCAACCCTCAAATGTTATGCCCAAGAGTACAACATCCTGGAGTGATGCTCCAACGACCTACCCAAGTAAGAAAGTGACACATAGTTCTTTAGGCAGAGGAGGAGATAACAACCCTCCCTCTGAAAAAAATGAAATTTCTCATAAACTTCCCATGAGGAAGAAACAAAAAAACATTGTGCAAGAAGAGGAGGGACCAAGGGGAGAAAGTGATATCCACGATCTCTCCCTTGAAGATATGGAACTAGAAATTGACATTGACAAAGTGTTCCCCAATGATGACCAAATAGAGACTATTACTCCCCAAAACCCTTATATGGAATACTTGGGACCGAGGCCTTCGACGAAGAAGAGTCTTTTTCATTTTAGAGCATTTTTTTTTACAGCAAATCCAAAAATTTGATTATTGAAAAAATAGATTTAAATAATAAGAAAGGGAAATATTGTTCATAGATTAACCTATAGAACATGCATCCTTCCCATATCTCCTAGATGCACCGACCAAATGGAGATTCTCTATAAAACTCTATTGACGGCCTTGAAGCAGAGAATGTCAGGTTAAAGGAGTGAATCAAAGAATTGGAGGGAGCTCTAATGCCCCTTCCAATGTTGGCTAGTCCTTTATCAATGATCGGTCCTACCACACCTGTGACAAAGTTAAAAGGATCAACAAGCCTTCTCACAACATCTTGAGGCTATGTGGAAAAGAATATAAAGAAAATAATGGAATTAATAATAGAGGCTTGGGAGATGTCAAAGAGAATGGTCTCTTTTGGAACAAGAGCACATGATTTTCATGAATATCTGCAAGAAGATTTGAAAAATGAGAAAGGTTTCTACCTCGATGCAGTTGTACCATTTGGTGTTAAAGTTACTAGTATAATGGAATTGCGAAGAAGAGAGGAGGATCTCCCTTCCCCGAATCGAATAAAGCAACTAAACGCATGCTAGAAAGAAAAGGTAAAAAACATGAATGGTATCGTTCAAGCATGTAACCAAGCCATAACTAAAAGAGGGAAACTATTCAGGAAGCTAATTGAGATAGATCTAGCTAGCAGGACCAATGAATTTCGAGACCTGAAATTGATACTCAACTCATTGTTTTTAACCAAGAAAGAATTTCATGAACAAGTTGAGATCTTTAAAGGGTTGTCATTTGAAATATTCTATGGCATTCTTGAATATGGTGAAGATGATGTGGAAAATTGGCTAGTTGATTATTCGATTTAAAACCAAGATAATGAAGAATCATTGTGCAATGTCTCTATTGATATAAGGGACTTGGAAGGCAAATTATTCAATGTAAAAATCCGGCATGAAATCAACGTGGATCCCATGAGGAGCTACATCGAGGGGTGGTTCAAAAAGGTTGTCGACAACCTTACCAATGAAGGTAAAAGGACGGTTGAGATGGTTCCCATAACCGTCGAGGAAATCCATAAAAGGAAATCAGTGAGAAAATGACAAGGAATGAGATACCATCATAGTAATTTCATACTTATCATATTCTTATGTCTTTGTCAACCTCTTCATCTAGTTACTCCACCTCTTTAAATAGAAAGGTTTAACTAAAGACTGAAAATTTTGTCTTTCTTCTTGCTAGGTCTTGTTGTTTTCCATAGCCCACTTTCTTCTTTATACAAGATTCATTGTTATACATATTTTAGTTATGGTCCATGGGAGCCCCAATCCCTTTCATTATGAAAAACACATTAAAATTTAAGAGAATATGTACTGAACTATATATTTTTTAGAAATTCCAAGAGAGATATTTTGGGAATAATCTCGACTATATTTTGTAACCCAGTTTATCTGAATATAAAATATTTGAGGTTGATTTATCATTATCTTTTTTGAGTTTCCCATGTATCACTACGTCAAAGTTCTCTTGTGCATGTGGATCATTTTCTTTTAATTTTTATGTGATCAGATATCACTATCCCTGGTATGATGGATTTGAGGAAGTTATATTTATTTACTTTACATATATGAATGTGTCTATCTCCTGGTCCATTCACAGGAATTCTCTTTTTACAAGAAAATTAAAAAACATTTTCCATTTTCTATTATATCTATTTTACTTTCGTTTGACGAACTTCTTTAAAGGTCCCACATTTTATAAATCTCAGACAGAGTAGTACCACCTATATAAAAACATAGGAGGATTTGCATCCTCGTGAGGTTGTTGTTTGGGTCCAGATGGATTCAAGCATCAACATTTTTGGTGAACATACTAGATACATGAAGTAAAGTTTGGAACTTGGTCCAACCTTTTTCTTGAATATATGACTTCACCCCAGGGTAATCAACCCCACTTGGAAATTGGATTAAACAATAAATGAAGCATCTTGCACTAGTTGTATAATTTGGTAATATCAATAGCCCAAACTCGAGAAGAGTTGGAAGGGTCCTGGAAGATTTTAGTCCAAGAAGAAGAAAGAGAAATCCTCGAGAGACAAAGGAGGGAAGAAAAACAAGAACAAAGGAATCAAATATTAGCTAGAGCGACACAAAAACAAGGTCATGATTGAAGTTGGACAAATACAAAGGACCCATCACCAGGAGTAAAATTAAGCAACTCTCTATCCTTAGAAGTGAAAACTTTGACCTTGAAACCTCCTCAAAAATGGAAGCTAGATATGAACAGCCCTGAAACGAGCATCCTGAGGAGAGATAAGGAGGAGAGAGGGATGCTGCAAGAAACCAAGGAATCCCAAGTTTCAAAAATATAAGTAGGGTAAGATATTCCCCTCTTAATCTCATAGGTGAGAAACATGAGCTCCCTTTTCTCCCTAAGGGAACTTTAAAGGAATTTTCTAGAGACGGGACAATCGACACAAAGAGGCACTTGTACCTATTTATCGATGTTTGTGATTTTCATCGGGTGGAGTATGATGATGTCATGGTGAGGTTGTTCTTTCAAAACGTGTCAAAAAGAGCTTATGAATGATATACTATGTTTTCCAGTAGATCCATTTGCTCATTTAACAACCTCGAAGCTATGTTCCTAACCAATTTTTCTCCTCCAATTTCCTACCATACCCTCCTCACAGACTTCACCTAGATTGGGTTGAGAAAGAATGAAAGGATAAGAGAATTTAACCTCGGGTTCAATACGATATTGAGTAGAATCCCAAAAGACAAAAGACTAAATGACCCATTCATTCTCGGTTGTTATAAGAATGCAATGCCTCCAAATGTGAAGTATGCCATCAGAACATAACAGGTGGACACTCTGAAGGAGGCAATGACTAAGCCCACTGAGATGGAAGAAATTATGGTTGAAACAAGTGTTGACCCTGATATTATACTAGGGAGAGTACAAAGGAATATGGGAGGATTGAGTATTGATAATCAAGGAGAGTCCATCTCAAGAAATAATGAAGAATTCAAACCTACGTCGGCTCATAATCAAACGGCGGGAGGAAGATTTTTTAAATCAACCGTACTTGACGTAAAATTTGATCCTATGGCAATGTAGGAAAAAATTCAAAGAATTGAAATTGCACAGATGAATAGAACTATCAGACATATGCAGAAAAAAATAAACACACTAAGAAGGGGAAATAATTACATGTCAAACCCAAGAATGTTGATTCCCAAACAAAGGAGGAACCCTCCCCCCGAAAATAGAGTTAGGTTTAAGAATACCGATGACACGCAAAGGCCAAGAGTTTTGAGACAACCTACTCCAAACGCAGTTGTTCTGGATGATTTCTATGATGAGCAATTGATCTAGCAAAAATATTATTACTTACCCAATGAGAGATCTAAGATAGTGCGCCAGATGGACGGATGAGAGACATCCATGTATATATGTGGAGAGGGTGAAAACGGTCCTAAATCACAAGAAAATGTCGCCCAAACAAGAGGGTTTGTAAATATACCAAAGAATCAAGGCGACTCTGACAAAGAAAAACAAAAATAAAAAGAAAGTGAAAAAATGAATGAAAATGTGTCATATGAAAGGGTGACAGATGGAGCTAAAAGGAAACACATGGCATCAAGCTCCACTCAAATGACATATAATTCTGTGGAGGACTGAAGTTGAGGATAACTCTTCCTTTTATGGAAGTGGTGAAAATTCTCAGTAGAGGCATAACATCTTGAAGTTGTTGGATGACCCATCAGAAAGAACTGAAGTTGTTTTTACCATTCCAAGACAGAACCCGAACCCGTTGAATGTTAAGCTGAGAGGTAAAATTATACCCTTCTATATTTCAATTGAAAACCATGATGTTGCATTGCATAATTGTTTAGTTGATACTGGTGTGGAAAATAATATAATTCCACAAGAGGTCATGGAAGCATTGGGCATGAGTTTCTCTAAACATTATGAAATTGGTGAGAGCATATGTGCAATCAATTCTAGAAAAGTGTCGGCATACAGAGAAATCAAATATTTTTATGCTTGGGTCTTAACGGCCCCCCATATCATCACAATTTTTAATATTACTCTGGTAGACCTACCTCCATCATATGGGGTTGTGTTGGGAAGAGATTGGACCTCCATGATCGGTGGGTATATAATGAACGATGATAGTTATATGATGCTACTAGGCAAGGAGGGAGCAATGATTAAAGTTCCTCGTGAACCTAGAAAACCTTTCTACTTCAAGAAAAAGGATAATGAATTAATGGAATACTATATGGATGTCGGGATAAGAAACTATGCTATATTGGACGAGGAAATTAATGAAGGCCTAGAATGAGTTCAAGATTCAGAAAACTCTAGAATTTTTTTTGAAGGTTACTGGAGAATGCCATTCGATGGAGCTTGTTCAAAATCTAGGAACAGAGTTGGGATTGTTCTAATAAGTCCGAATAAGATGGTGCATCACCATGTTGTAAGACTGGAGTTTCCATGCATGAATAACGAGGCAGAATATGAAGCTTTGATCCAAGGAATGATCATCGCACAAGGAATGAAAATAGAACACCTCATTATGACTGGAGATTCCGAACTGGTCATCAATCAGGGTACCCAAAAATATAAAATCAAAAAGGAGAGATTGAAGATGTATTTCAAAAGAGTTAATGAGTTGATGAAATATTTCCACTCTTTCAACATTACTTTCATTCCAAGGGACAAGAATCACAGGGCTGATTCACTATCCTTGGCGGCCTCATTATCAAACCCATATGACGTCCTAAGCAAAACTTATTTCTGGGTAGAAAGAGATTTTCAGCCTTTCGTGCCTGACAATATTTAGTACCTACAAGTTTTTGAAAATGATGAACAATTGGAAGTCTTTATGTTGAACGATGATGAAGAAGAAGATAATAGCTCGATTGGTGTCCCAAAAGAATGTTTACAAGAGAAATCTTTGTTTACAAAAGATGATAATGCCAAGAATCTCCATGAAGAGGTTTCAATTCGAAAGGTGCAAGAGACAAGAAAATTCAACATTGGAATGGATGAATTCCCAAAATATGTCAACTTGGGAATTGATTGTACCCCCGAAGATATTGATCAATATGTTTCCTTATTTAAAGAGTATATTGATGTTTTATCTTGGATCTACGATGATTTGAAGGCCTATGATAAAACAATATTCTATCACATCATTCCTCTGAGGGACAAAGCTAAATAAGTGAAATAGAAAATAAGAATGATGAATCCTAAGTTGAAGCCTCTGGTAAAACTTGAGTTGGATAAGTTGAAGAAAAAGGGGATAATTTATTCCATCAGACACTCAGACTAGCTTTCAAATCCAATGATTGTCAGGAAAAATACCGGACAAATTTGAATGTGCGTTGACTTCAGAGATCTTAACAAGACTTGCATAAAAGATAATTTTCCATTACCCAATATGGAGTTCCTATTGCAACAAGTTTCTGGATCAGAATGCATGTATATGTTGGATGGTTTCTCTAGATACAATCAGGTTTTAGTAGCTGAGGAAGATAGAGAAAATATGACATTTATCACACCATGGGAAACATATGCATATGCTAAAATTCCTTTTAGTTTGAAGAATGTCGGAGCCACTTTCCAAAGGGCCATGGATCATGCGTTCAACAGATTGATAGGAAAATTTATCACAGACTATCAAGATGACTTGACGGTGCATTAAAACTAAAGGGAGGATCACATCCATCACTTAAGGAAGGTATCTGAACGATGTAGATTATATGGTGTCTCTTTGATCCCAAAGAAATGCTTTTTGGTTGTGACTCAAGGAAAGTTGTTGGGCCACATTGTGTGCAAGGAGGGGATTTACATAGATCCAAAAAGAGTTAAAGAAATAAATGAGCTCAATCCCCCTACACATAAAAAGGGAGTCCAGTCGTTCTTCGGGAAAATCAATTTTGTCCAAAGGTTTATCCTTGATTACACAAGCATCATGAATCCCATCAATTTGTTGTTGAAAAAGGAGCATATATTCGAATGGACAACAAACACTAAGGAAGAATTCAATAATATCAAAGGGGAAATTACCACTATTCTCGTCCCCATTAACCTAGATTTTCAGAAATATTTTATCATCTATTCATTCCCTATAGAGGCATTTTCCGCATCCATCCTCACGCATAAAAATAGAAACGGAGAAGAACTCCCAATAAGTTTTATGAGCAAGACCCTACACGACTATGAGTTAAGATATTCATACCTCAAGAAGTAGGCTTTGGCTCTTGTTAAAGATGTTGCACATTTTCATACGTATATCATAAACTCCCATGTCATATATTATGTTCCTTATTCACCATTCAGGATGCTCCTAAATCAACAACTGAGAGAAGGTATGTGGGCTAACTAGCTAGCAAAAATTCAATAATATGATATCGAGATCAAACCCTTAAAGGAAATCAAAGAACAAGGTCTATGCAAGCTCATTGCAAATGGGGACTCGGTCGATAGGATGATTTCAATATCAGTCGGGGAACCATTAACCAATTTAGAATGGTACAGAGATATTATATTCTACTTAAGGTCTGGGAAATTCCTTGTTACAATGAATCCCAAGGAGCGAAGGACACTCAAGATGAAGGCAAACCAATACGTGTTGATTGTTGACATACTTTTTAGAAGAAATTTTGATGGTATGTTGTTGAAGTGCACAAATGAAAATCAAGCCCAAGGGTTGATCAAAGAATTCCATGAGGGAATAAGTGGCAGACACTTTGCACCTACTGCAACCACTCACAGAATAATCAGAGAAGGATTTTACTGGCCATCAATATTTAGGGACTCATATTTCACAATAAGGAGATTTTTGTCATGTCAGCAGTTTTCAAGGAGAATGAAGAAAGTTGTGATGCCCTTGCCGTCGATTGTGGTAGAAGAACCATTTTCTCAGTGGGGACTTGATGTTGTTGGGACGATTAATCCAAAATCTAGCAAGGGCCACATCTATATTCTGACAACTACTAATTATTTCATGAAATGTACAGAAGTGGTGGTGTTGAAGAAGGTTGATGCTAAATAATTGATTAAATTCCTCACGAACAACATTCTGCCAAGGTTGGGTGTCCCTGGAAAATTCATCACAGATAATGGCTTGATCTTCATCAGATCAAAGTTCACAAAGTTTTGCAGATAATATGGGATCATCATGGGTCAATCATTGAACTATTATCCATAAGAAAATATCCTTGTTGAGTTCACGAACAAAACACTCATGCAAATACTTAAGAAAACCGTTGAGATCAAACAGAAGAATTGGCATCTGAAGTTGATAGAGGAATTATGGGAAAGTCGTACGACACCAAAGGATAGCACCAGGTTGTCTCCATATTTATTGGTTTATGGGAAAGAGGAAAAAAAGTTGATTATCCTCAATCTTAACGCATCAATCTCCATTTTTAACATCGAGGATACAAAAAACACTTCACCTATCTAGAAAAGGATCAATCAGTTCCTAAAATTAGAAGAGGAATGAAGCACAACGCTGAATCGAACTTCTTAGAGGCAACGGAGCATCAAGATATATTTTGACCAAAGCCCCATTATGAAGACCTTTCAGAAAGGAGAACTGGTATTGCTTTGGAGCAAAGGCAAGGAGAAGCCATCCATGCATCAGAAGTTTGAATCTCTCTGGATCAAACCCTATGTTGTCAAAAATATATTGGGATTTAAATCATATATTCTCCAAGACATGAAAGGAAAAAGGTTAATGTTTCTTATCAACAAGAAACATTTGAAAGGTTTTTCTCCTAGCACTTCTTTCATTTGCATTGTACATAATTTTATTTTCTTTTGTATATTCTTAAATCTAACTCCATATCCCAATGGGTAGAAGCACATGGTCATGAGAGATTTTTTATTCTTAACAACCCACAGGGGGTTATCATCCCATAGTTGGAGCCTGTTGTTGAGTTGATTTCACACTTCAAAAAATTCCCTCCCATTTTCTATTTTTCCCAAGTTATTTTCTCCCTTTCTTTTCCCTCTTCTATACTTACCTGTTTTTCTCTTTTCTTCTTCCCCTTTATTATCCCTTTCTGGTTCTATACATATTTTTGTTTCTATTATTGTGGGTTCCTGGGTTGGAAAACTCATATATCCTCATATCCATATATATCCTCACATCACGAGTCCAACTGACCCTCGTGCTTTTCTATACTTGGCAAATTTTATGACCGTGGGTTCCCGGGTTGGCAGTATCAAACTCTCATGCCCCATGTTATGTGATACACATCTTGCACCCAAAAATTCCTTGATATAAAATTCAACCCCAAACTCCTCAAACTCACAAGCTTCACTCTACCTACAATGAATCCTTCTGACCACCTCATATTTCCATACTTAGTTGATTCTTCACCTCTTGTTGTCATAGATTTGCGGGTTCCCAGATTCCTGGGTTCACAAAAGTTTCAAAGAATTTTTCGGTCTCGTCCATCCCCTCCACCTTCCCACCCTTCCCAATTCACATTAATTGTTCTTTTATTAGTAACAAATCACCACACAGGTTCGAAAATATTTGCATTAATAAGCGAAAGAATCGAGGGCATATCCCATTAAAACACATTAAACCAAGATTCATGGGAGATTATATTGTCATCCCTCAACATTCATTTTAAATACTATCAAGATAAAAGGAGCGTTCTCATCACCTTATGGATGAAGATCGACAACATTTTTGTGGAGATACGTTGAATATTTTTGGGCGCGAGTATCAGAATTTTTAGTGGTCCAGAGATTATTCCTACTCCTGAAAGTTGTTTCCTGAAAGTTTTTTTACTGTAAGGAGTTGGCACCTGGTGCATTGATAGATATATTCTAAACCAACGGATTATCCAGTTGCGGGACCATTCCCTAGTCTCCCTATCGCCTCAAGTATTTCAAAAGATGTTGAGACTTCTCAATCCAATGCTTATTTTCAAGGGAGAGGATTGCAGGGAGTTCTTAAAGAACAATGATAATGGATTGGACCTCTTAATAGAATTATTATAGGACCCAATGGCCATCCCTAAGGACATCACCAATTTACAGGTTAGTGCATTCAAAAACCCTTTCTAGGAAATTACATGGCTTTTCAGGAGGATAACAAGACAAGAAACTACAACCAACATCTCTCAAATGATTCTATATATTTTATATTTTATGGCAAAAGAAAAAACCAATTTTGATTAGGGTAAGTTGATTTCCATTGAAATATCTTCCCAATTATCTCAATACAGAAGGGAGAAGAAATTCTTTATGTCATCTTATTTAATTTTCGCAATAGCGCATTGCTCTCCATTCCCCATATTATCTCTGTGTAAGAAGCTAAACTATGAATTTGACCTAGCAACCTTCTGGTATCAGACATTATGGAGACACAAGGCCTCCCAACATTTTTATAAAGTCTTTAATAATTTTGTCTCAATTTTAAAGGGTTGATATTTGGAAAGGATTTTCAGAGAAATTTCATGGATAGGAAGGAGACACTAGAACAAATGGAGAAATATAATATTAAAATGATTTTTGGATCCAAATAAAATCCTTCCTTCCTTCCATGTCACATATCAGATAGAATGTTTGTTGTTGAGATAGCAATGCAATACACGTACTGGTTGCATTTTTTCCATGAAAAGAGAAAAAAGAAATTCATATGTGTGCCTTCGAAAGTTGGGGATTTCATATTTAGGAATATAAACAATATTGATGAATTCACGGGCCACTTCCACATCCTCAATTTGAAATATGTTGAAAAAGTAAAAGGGCTCGACCCTAATGGTATATTTGTAGAATACCTATTAGCTGTCGGTTTAAGCAATTATTTCATTAGTGCTATCATGAATGAAGATGGAGATAATGCCTCATGAACTCCTTCTCGTGACACTGACAACCTAGAGACAATATTGAACACCAATGAGTCGTACAAGCATAGAGGAAAAGGTTCGGGTGAGAAAAGTTCCCAATCCCCGACTGTCACGCCCAAGAGTACAACATCTCATAACAATGCTCCAACATCCTACCCATGTAAGAAAGTCACACATAGTTCTTTAGGTGGAGGAGGAGATAAGAGCTCTCCCTCCAGAAAAATTGAAAGTTCTCATAAACTTTCCGTGAGAAAGAAACAAAAAACATTGTGCAAGAAGAGGAGGGACTGAGGGGAGAAAGTGATATCCACGATCTCTCCCTCGAAGATATGGAACTAGAAAATGGAATTGATAAAGTGTTCCCCGATGACGACTATCTAGAGAAAACTGCTCCCCAGAACACTTAGATGGAAATAATTGGGACCGAGACCTTCGACGAAGAAGAGTCTTTTCAATTTAAGAGCTTTGTTTTTACAACGAATCCAAAAATTTGATTATTGAAAAAAGATATGTAAATAATAAGAAGGGAAAATATCATTCAGAGATTAACCTACGTAACATGCACCTTCCCAGATCTTCCAGATACACTGAGCAACTGGAGATACTCTAGAAAATTCTATTGACAGCCTTGAAGCAAAGAATATCAGGTTAAAGGTGAAAATCAAAGAATTGGAGGGAGCTTTAATGACCCTTCCAATGTTTTCTAGTCCTTTAGAAATGATCGGGCCTACAAAACCTATGACAAAGTTAAAAGGTTCAACAAGCCTTCTCACATCAACTCGAGGATATGTGGAAAATAATATAAAGAAAAGAATGGAAATTATAATAGAGGATTGGGAGATTTCAAAGAGTATGGTCTCTTTTGAAACAAGAGCACATGTGTTTCATGAATATCTACAAGTAGATTTGAAAAACAAGCAAGATTTCTACCTCGATGTAGTTGTTCCATTTGGTGTTAAAGTTACTAGTATGACAGAATTGAGAAGAAGAGAGGATGATATCCCTTCCCCGAATCAAATAAAGAAACTAAATGCATGCTGGAAAGAAAAGGTAAAAAACCTAAATGGTATCATTCAAGCATGTAGCGAGGCCATAACTAGAAAAGAGGAACTATTCAAAAATCTAATTGAGATAGATCTAGCTGGCAGCACTAATGAATTCCAAGACCCAAAATTGATACTCAACTCATTGTTTTTAACCAAGAAATCATTTGATGAAAAAATTGAGATCTTTAAAGGGATGTCATTTGAAGAGTTTTATAGGATTCTTGAATATGGTGAAGATGATGTGGAAAACTGGCTAGTTGATTATTCCATTAAAAACCAAGATATTGAAGAATCATTGCACAACATCTCTATTTATCTAAGGGACTTGGAAGGTGAACGCTTTAGTATAAAAATCCGGCATGAAATCAATGTGGCACCCATGAGGAGCTACATCGAGAAGTGGTTCAAAAAGGTTGTCAAAATTCTTACCAATGAAGGGAAAAGGATGGTTGAGATGGTTCCCATAACCATCGAGGAAATACATAAAATAACATCAGCAAGCAAATGGCAAGGAATGAGATACCATCATAGTAAGTTCATATTGATCACATTCTTCTGTCTTTTTCAATACCTTCATCCAGTTACTCCACCTCTTTAAATAGAAAGGTTTAACTGAAGACTGGAAATTTTCTTTTTCTTCTTGTGAGGTCTTGTTTTCTTACACTGCCCACATTCTTCTTTCTACAAGCTTCATTATTATACATATTTTCTTTATGGTCCACGAGAGCCCCATTCCTAGTCATTATGACAAACACATTTAAATTTCAGAGAATATGTACTGAACTATATATTTTTTAGAAATTTCAAGAGAGCTATTTTGGGAATAATCTCGATTGTATTTTGTAAACCAATTTATCTAAATATAAAATATTTGAGGTTGTTCTATCATCATATTTTTTATTTTCCCATGTATCACTCTGTCAAACTTCTCTTGTGCATGCAAATCATTTTCTTTTAATTTTTACGTGATCAGATATCATTATCCCTACTATGATGGATGTGAGGAAGTTCTATATATTTACTTTACATATATGAATGTGTGTATCTCCTGGTCCATTCAGGGGAATTCTCTTTTTACAAGAAAATTAAAAAACATCTTCCATTTTCTATTATATCTATTTTACTTTCATTTGATAGACTTCTTTAAAGGTCCCACATTTTGTAACTCTCGGACATAGGAGTACCAACTCTATAAAAACATGAGAGGATTTACATCCTCATGAGGTTTCCATTTGTAATGTCCCCACTTTGGGACATCATCACAGGGTAGAGATTTATGATGACCAGAGTAGCCAGATGGATGCTAGAGTGAGTACAGAGGTATTTGAGAGGCATTGTGGGGTCCATCTTGCATTGATGATCATTTTCCATCATTATGAGCCATTCCGAACAAGTTGGCTTTGGTTTCGTTGCATTCCGACGATTTCCATGATTTTGACTATTTTGAGCTATAAGTCAATGGAATTCACTGAAGACGTCATTTTGGGCACATTACTTGGAGGAACCTCTCAGTGTAATAGCTCATTGGAATCGGGAGGAGCAACACTATAGGATGGGATGGATAGAA
>JASDQU010947158.1:36205-59010 GCA_032191745.1 Picea mariana
AAGTCTTCATAAGTTGTTGTTGGCAGTTGACTTTGCATGGCTTCCCACATAGACCAAAAACTGGAGACCAACCTTGAAAATAGGTGGATCAAGATGGCACATGTCTCAAATTTGTTTACCCTTTGACAACGACAGACACTTAGATTATCTCCTTCAAGAACATGCATGTTTTCTGATGATTCTTTTGTAGCTTCTGATACATTTTTTGCATATTTGTGTATTGCAACTCAAGGGCCTGGTTTTGTTGTTGTAGATTCTTGATTTGTTGCCTCATGTCATCATTTTTTTTCTTGAGATATTGCACCTAGTGGTTTCCATCCATCTCCATGTTATCTTAAACTTTTGGCTTGATTAATGTCTTTACTTTGCTTCCATTCTTGAGCCCCTGCTCTTTCTCTACAATAGGTTTATTGAGGTAAATGGACAACTTGGATTTCCTTAGGCTCATTTCATATCTCGATGATTTCTTAGGTTTTTTATCAATTTCCTCTCTCATAGGTTCCTACACCATCAAATTTTTTCTTTTCATCTCTGGTTTGACATAATGGGGAATCTTCTCAGGGGCCAGCTCTGCATTTGTAGTTATGCCATTGGATTCCTGCTCAGGTTCTAGACCAAACTCCATCAAATTTTGTTCTTATTTTGGATCTACAATGTACTCTATTTTTAAAGTAGCATATTTTACACTTGAGGTCTCCCCTTCACTACATTTATTCCTTGCCTTATCCCTTTTCATCCCTTTCAATGTATGTATAGCCATATCCTCCATATTGGAAAATTCATAGAGGTCTTCTTCAGTATCCTCATCCTCGATTACTATGGGATTTTTCTCCTTTAAGGATGGATTAAATAGTGCCTTGTAATTTAACCTTAATTGGTTTGTGAGCCTCGTTTTTCTATTAGTTCTTCTTGGAATTTAAGGGGCCTAACTCCCTTTCCTCTTTTTTCTCCATTTAGACTCAGGGTGTCTACTGGCACAAATTCTATTGCAACAATATCAGGACTAGATGGTTTAGTCCTCTTTTCTCTGCTTGTTTTGACTTGAGAGTTTTGTCTTGTTGCATGGTAGTGGGCACAAGATTATCCTCAGAATGTTCATCTGATAATGGGCCTATTGGGATGTCCTGTTCTTCTCCCTGTCTGATATAGTTCCTGGAATACTCTTTTCCACTTTCCCTCTCCCTACGTTTTGTTGTAGAGGACCTTAATTTTCTTTGAGGGATTTCTTCTCTTGGTGGAGTAATTGATATTGCTTTCTCAGGTTGGGTTCCCCCCTTTTTAGGTGTGATCTTCTTTTTGTCTTTCTTGGTAGATTTCAATGAACACCCAGGTTGAGGAGAAACCCTAACTTCTTAGTTAACCTCGTCCTTAAGTTCTTCTGGTCATGGAAAAACTTCCTGTCCTTCCTCCTGTAACCATAAAGACTCCAAAAAATACGTCCAAAAAAATTCTATTTCATTTAAAGAAAAGAGAACCAGTATTTTAATGAACCTTTGGTGATATAAGCTTCTATGAGAAGATTCAGGGTAATTCTGGATTCTCTTTGACATTTTAGTTAGGCTCTTAAGAAAATAGAAGGGGAGGTAATTATGGATTTTGGATTCTCTTTCTTCCCACATAATAAGCACGCCTCTAAGTAAAAAAATATGGAATCACTATGGCCTTTCCTATTGTGGCAGAGACAAACAAGAGATTCCTTACCTTATGTATACTTCTTAGTCTCGGTATTCCTAATTTTACTAATATATTTTCCACCTATTCTAATTGTTGGTTCAGTTTGTTGTCTTTGAAATTTCCTCTTCTCTTCCCTTATACAATCTACTACAAGAAGGATGAAGTGGTGGTGTGTTTCCACCCCCATATTTTTTTCTTTCTTCTTATGAGCAACACAATTCTTCCATGTAATTTTCCTCCACAAAAGTGATCTTAGTGCACCTGGCCTTTTCCTCTCTTCCATCAAAACCCAGGCCTTCATTCTTGAACCTTAGCTAAAGCTACAATGAGGCTTAGGATGCATTTTCTTATTTTTTCTGTCCCTTTACCTTCACATCCCATCCACCTTAACAATTTCAAACCAATGCCTCTATTATGCTTTTCAAATTCAACAAAGTTTTCATGAGAAATGTATGACGGTGAGATTATCATTCTTGTATTAGTCATAGTGTTGGCTTATATAGTAGCAATAGGAGGAGTTTACTTAGTGTCTTTAAAATATGCCTGTATCTTTTCGAGTTCCTCCTCATTCTCTACCAAATATTGTTTTAGCTAAGTCATCATTTGAGTGATTCTCTTTTTCATCCATCCAAATTACCTTTTCTTCCAATTTCACAAGATAAACTATGTGCTTGTCCCAATTGGACATAATATTTTTGAGGGAGTCTTGACATTCAACAAGCTGCTTCTTTATCAATGGTAGCGATTTTGTAGACCCCTCAAGATCTTTTTCCAACTTTTCCTTCTTTTGGTCAGACATATAGATACCTTATCTTTCAAGTGAATATTCTATTCTTGATATTTCACATTGATGGCCTATAATTCTTCCAACCTTTGTCCTTTTTATTTACCCATGATGAGCCTTCTTTCTCTTCAAATCTTTGGCTATTGTATCATGGTGAATGATTCAACTACTATGATAAATTATGATCCATAAATGACAGACTTATATCTCACTTTCTTCACCAACATAGATACTCTTTCGAATTAAATTCTGTTATATGTTATATTTATGTGCCAAGTTCTCTACCTTTAGAATTGATTCCAAGGCCTCTATTTCATATTATATTTCTGGATGAAAACTTCTCTACATCACTATATTATTTTCAAAATTCCAATAAAAAATTACAATGTTTCTCAATTAAAATTCAATTACTTATCGATTGACTCCTTCCAATGGCTTCCTAATCATATGGGTTTCATGTATTCCTTGTTCCTTGGTCACATGTGCTTACCCAACATACATCCAATGGAGATATGTTTGTCAATACAATATTCCAACAATCAATATGGATAATTATATGCTTGTAGGTAATGCATGAATCACTTGTACAATAGTAGATTAAAATGCACTATGGTTCATAACCCTATGCTCAATGGAACCAACTCAATATAATAGTGACAAGATCAACATAACAACAACAATATAAACATAAAAATGACAAGCTGAAGCAACTGCAAATTTTAATTGAAACCCTACTATCGAATATGAACAAAGCTAATTTTTCCATGCATCCTTGTTTGGCTCCTTGGGATGGTGTTTATTGATTGCACAATATTTGTATTTCTTTCCACACAAAATTAACAAGGGCTGCATGGCAGCACAATCCCTATCGAGTTAGTTGGGAAATGTATTCTAAAAAATGAAACTTAATATAGTTAAATGCACATGAAATGGATAATTTTTGTCAAGAGATAATAAGAAAATAATACATAAAATAAAGAAGAACAAAATTATTTTTTATGCAATAGGAGAATGTTAAGAATCAAGAAAAAACAATAAAAAACATTAAGTATTGTTCACGCAAAAGTGTTTATCATAAGACTTTGTTAAAAACAAGAAAAAATGCAATGTATTAAATGTTTAATGGTGAGGTTAGCATACACAGAAAGAAAATAAGTGAAATGTTCAATGGGAAAGTTAGCATATGTGGGAAGTGTTGACGCTTGAATACATCTGGATTGAAATGGAAACCTCACAAGGATGTAAATCCTCTCGTGTTTTTATAGAGGTGGTACTCCTATGTCCGAGGTTTACAAAATGTGGGACCTTTAAAGAAGTCTGTCAAATGAAAGTAAAATAGATATAATAGAAAATGGAAGATGTTTTTTAATTTTCTTGTAAAAAGAGAATTCCTCTGAATGGACCAGGAGATACACACATTCATATATGTAAAGTAAATAAATAGAACTTCCTCACATCCATCATAGTAGGGCTAATGATATCTGATCACATAAAAATTAAAAGAAAATGATCTGCATGCACAAGAGAAGTTTGACAGAGTGATACATGGGAAAATAAAAAAATATGATGATAGAACAAACTCAAATATTTTATATTCAGATAAACTGGTTTACAAAATACAATTGAGATTATTCCCAAAATAGCTCTCTTGGAATTTCTAAAAAATATATAGTTCAGTACATATTCTTTGAAATTTAAATGTGTTTTCCATAATGACTAGGAATAGGGCTCCCGCGGACCATAAAGAAAATATGTATAATAATGAAGCTTGTAGAAAGAAGAAATTAGGTGGTGTAAGACAACAAGACCTCACAAGAAGAAAAAGAAAATTGTCAGTCTTCAGTTAAACCTTTCTATTTAAAGAGGTGGAGTAACTGGATGAAGATATTGAAAAAGACAGAAGAATGTGATCAATATGAACTTACTATGATGGTATCTCATTTCTTGTCATTTGCTTGCTGATGTTCTTTTATGGATTTCCTCGACGGTTATGGGAACCATCTCAACCGTCCTTTGCCCTTCATTGGTAAGAATTTTGACAACCTTTTTGAACCACTCCTCGATGTAGCTCCTCATGGGTGCCACATTGATTTCATGCTGGATTTTTATATTGAAGCGTTCACCTTCCAAGTCCCTTAGATCAATAGAGATGTTGTGCAATGATTCTTCAATATCTTGGTTTTTAATCGAATAATCAACTAGCCAATTTTCCACATCATCTTCACCATATTCAAGAATCCTATAGAACTCTTCAAATGGCATCCCTTTAAAGATCTCAAGTTTTTCATCAAATGATTTCTTGGTTAAAAACAACGAGTTGAGTATCAATTTTGGGTCTTGGAATTCATTGGTGCTGCCAGCTAGATCTATCTCAATTAGATTTTTGAATAGTTCCTCTTTTCTAGTTATGGCCTCGCTACATGCTTGAATGATACCATTTAGGTTTTTTACCTTTTCTTTCCAGCATGCATTTAGTTTCTTTATTCGATTCGGGGAAGGGATATCATCCTCTCTTATTCTCAATTCTGTCATACTAGTAACTTTAACACCAAATGGAACAACTACATTGAGGTAGAAACCTTGCTTGTTTTTCAAATCTACTTGTAGATATTCATGAAACACATGTGCTCTTGTTTCAAAAGAGAACATACTCTTTGAAATCTCCCAAGCCTCTATTATAATTTCCATTCTTTTCTTTATATTATTTTCCACATATCCTCAAGCTGATGTGAGAAGGCTTGCTGAACCTTTTAACTTTGTCATAGGTTTTGTAGGCCCGATCATTTCTAAATGACTAGCAAACATTGGAAGGGGCATTAGAGCTCCCTCCAATTCTTTGATTTTCACCTTTAACCTGATATTCTTTGCTTCAAGGCCGTCAATAGAATTTTCTAGAGTATCTCCAGTTGCTCGATGTATCTGGAAGATCTGGGAATGCTGCATGTTCCGTAGGTTAATCTATGAATGATATTTCCCCTTCTTATTATTTACATATCTTTTTTCAATAATCAAATTTTTGTATTCGTTGTAAAAAATAACGCTCTGAAATTGAAAACACTCTTCTTCGTCAAAGGTCTTGGTCCCAATTATTTCCATCTGAGTGTTCTGGGGAGTAGTGTTCTCCAGCTAGTCGTCGTCGGGGAACACTTTATCAATGCCATTTTCTAGTTCCATATCTTCGAGGGAGAGATCGTGGATATCACTTTCTCCCCTCAGTCCCTCCTCTTCTTGCACAATGTTTTTTTGTTTCTTTCTCACGAGAATTTTATGAGACCTTTCAATTTTTCCGGAGGGAGAGTTCTTATCTCATTCTCCACCTAAATAACTATGTGTGACTTTCTTACATGGGTAGGATGTTGGAGCATTGTTATGAGATGTTGTACTCTTGGGCATGACAGTCGGGGATTGGGCACTTTTCTCGCCTGAACCTTTTCCTCTATGCTTGTACGACTCATTGGTGTTCAGTATTGTCTCTAGGTTGTAGGTATCATGAGAAGGATTTCCTGAGGCATTATCTCCATCTTCATTCAGGATAGCATTAATGAAATAATTGCTTAAACCGACAACTAATAGGTATTCTACAAATATACCATTAGGGTTGAACCCTTTTACTTTTTCAACATATTTAAAATTGAGAATGTGGAAGTGGCCTGCAAATTCATCAATATTGTTTATATTCCTAAATATGAAATCCCCAAATTTCGAAGGCACACATATGAATTTCTTTTTTCTCTTTTCATGGAAAAAATGCAACCAGTACGTGTATTGCATTGCTATCTCAACAACAAACATTCTATCAGATATGTGACATGGAAGGAAGGAAGGATTTTATTTGGATCCAAAAATCATTTTAACATTATATTTATCCATTTGTTCTAGTGTCTCCTTCCTATCCATGAAATTTCTCTCCTGTTCAGACATCTGGGGGAAATCCTTTCCAAATATCAACCCTTTAAAATTGAGACAAAATTATTAAAGACTTTATAAAAATGTTGGGAGGCCTTGTGTCTCCATAATGTTTGATACCAGAAGGCTGCTAGGTCAAATTCATAGTTTATCTTCTTACACAGAGATAATATGGGGAATGGAGAGCAATGCGCTATTGCGAAAATTAAATAAGATGACATAAATAATTTCTTCTCCCTTCTGTATTGCGATAATTGGGAAGAGATTTCAATGGAAATCAACTTACCCTAATCAAAAATGGTTTTTTCTTTCACCATAAAATATAAAATATGCAAAATCATCTGAGAGATGTTGGTTGTAGTTTCTTGTCCTCTTATCCTCGTGAAAAGCCATGTAATTTTCTGCAAAGGGTTTTTGAATGCACTAACCTGTAAACTAGTGATGTCCTCAGGGATGGCCATTGGGTCCTATAATAATTCTCTTAAGAGGTCCAATCCATTATCTTTCTTCTTTAAGAACTCTCTGAAATCCTCTCCCTTGAAAGTAAGCGTTGGCTCGAGAAGTCTCAACATCTTTCGAAATACTTGAGGCGATAGGGAGACTAGGGAATGGTCCCGCAACTAGATAATCCGCTAGTTCAAAATATATCTGTCGACGCCCCAGGTGCCAACTCCTTACAGTAAAAAAATTTCAGGAAACAACCTGCTCGCACAATTCTAGATGTCTAGATAACTTCCTTCTGTGAATATGGGGATGAGGAGTAGGAATAATCTCTGGACCACTGAAAACTCTGATACTCACGCTCGAAAATATTCAGTGTATCTCGACAGAAATGTTGTCGATATTTATCCATAAGGTGATGAGAACGTTCCTTTTATCTTGATAGTATTTAAAATGAATGTTGGGGGATGATAATATAATCTCCCGTAAATCTTGGTTTAATGTGTTTTAATGGGATATGCCCTCGATTATTTCACTTATTAATGCGAATATTTTCGAACCTGTGTGGTGATTTGTTACTAATAAAAGAACAATTAATGTGAATTGGGAAGGGAGGGAAGGTGGTGGGGATGGACGAGAGTGAAAAATTCTTTGAAAATTTTGTGAACCTGGGAATCCGGGAACCCGCAAATCTATGACAACAGGAGGTGAAGAATCAACTAAGTATGGAAATATGAGGTGGTCAGAAGGACTCATCGTAGGTAGAGTGAAGCTTGTGAGTTCGAGGAGTCTGGGGTTGAATTTTGTATCACGAAAGTTTTCGGTGCAAGATGTATATCACGGAACATGGGGCATGAGAGTTTGATACTGCCAACCCGGGAACCTGCGGTCATAAAATTTGCCAAGTATAGAAAGGCACGACGGTCGGTTGGACTCGTGATGTGAGGATATAGATGGATATGAGGATCTATGAGTTTTCCAACCCAGGAACCCACAATAATAAAAACACAAATAAGTATAGAACTAGAAAGGGATAATAGAGGGGAAGAAGAAAAGAGAAAAACAGGTAAGTATAGAAGAGGGAAAAGAAAGGGAGAAAATAACTTGGGAAAAATAGAAAAGGGGAGGGAATTTTTTGAAGTGCGAAATCAACTCAACAACAGGCTCCAACTATGGGATGATAACCCCCTGTGGGTTGTTAAGAATCCAAAATCTCTCATGACCATGTGCTTCCACCCATTGGGCTATGGAGTCAGATTTAAGAATATACAAAAGAAAATAAAATTATGTACAATGCAAATGAAAGAACTGCTAGGAGAAAAACATTTCAAATGTTTTTTGTTGATAGGAAACATTAACCTTTTTCCTTTCATGTCTTGGAGAATATATGATTTAAATCCCAATATCTTTTCAACGACATAGGGTCTAATCTAGAGAGCTTTGAACTTTTGATGCATGGATGGCTTCTCCTTGTCTTTGTTCCAAAGCAATACCAGTTCTCCTTTCTAAAAGGTCTTCATAATGGGGCTTTGGTCAAAATATATCTTGACGCTCTGCTGCCTCTAAGAAGTTCGATTCAACACTGTGCTTCATTCCTCTTCTAATTTCAGCAACTGATTGATCCTTTTCTAGATAGGTGAACTGTTTTATGTAACCTCGATGTTAAAAATGGAGATTGATGCGTTAAGATCGATAATAATCGACATTTTTTCCTCTTTCCCATAAACCAATAAATATGGAGACAACCTGGTGCTATCCTTTGGGGTCGTACGACTTTCCCATAATTCCTCTATCAACTTCAGATGCCAATTCTTCTTCTTGATCTCAACGGTTTTCTTAAGTATTTGCACGAGTGTTTTGTTCGTGGACTCAACAAGGACATTTTCTTATGGATAATAGTTTGATGATTGACCCATGATGATCCCATATTCTCTACAAAACTCTGTGAACTTTGATATGATGAAGATCAAGCCGTTATCTGTGATGAATTTTCCAGGGACACCAAATCTTGGCAGAATGTTGTTCGTGAGGAATTTAATCAATTATTTAGCATCAACCTTCTTCAACGCCACCACTTCTGTCCATTTCATGAAATAATTAGTAGTTGTTACAATATAGATATGGCCCTTGCTAGATTTTGGATTAATCGTCCCAACAACATCAAGTCCCCATTGAGAAAATGGTTCATCTACCACAATCGACTGCAAGGGCATCACAACTTTCTTCATTCTCCTTGAAAACTGCTGACATGAAAAAAATCTCCTTATTGAGGAATATGAGTCCCTAAAGATTGATGGCCAGTAAAATCCTGCTCTGATTATTCTGTGAGCAGTTGCAGTAGGTGCAAAGTGTCTTCCACTTATTCCCTCATGGAATTCTTTGATCAACCCTTGGGCTTGATTTTCATCTGTGCACTTCAACAGTATACCATCAAAATTTCTTCTAAAAAGTATGTCAACAATCAACACGTATTGGTTCGCCGTCATCTTGAGTGTCCTTCGCTCCTTGGGATTCATTGTAACAAGGAATTTCCCAGACCTTAAGTAGAATATGATATCTCTATACCATTCTAAATCGGTTAATGGTTCCCCAAATGATATTGCAATCATCCCATCGACTGAGTCCCCATTTGCAATGAGCTTGCATAGACCTTGTTCTTTGATTTCCTTTATGGGTTTGATCTCGATATCATATTATTGAATTTTTTCTAGCTAGTTAGCCCACTTCCCTTCTCTCAGTTGTTGATTTAGGAGCATCTTGAATGGTGAATAAGGAACATAATATATGACATGGGAGTTTATGATATACATATGAAAATGTGCGACATCTTTGACAAGAGCCAAAGCCTACTTCTTGAGGTATGAATATCTTAACTCATAGTCGTGTAGGGTCTTGCTCATAAAACTTATTGGGAGTTCTTCTCTGTTTCTATTTTTATGAGTGAAGATGAATGCAGTGACTGCCTCTATAGTGAATGAATAGATGATAAAATATTTCTGAAAATCTAGGCTAATGGGGACAGGAATAGTGGTGATTTCCCCTTTGATATTATTGAATTCTTCCTTAGTGTCTGTTGTCCATTCGAATATATGCTCCTTTTTCAACAACAAATTTATGGACTTCACGATGCTTGTGTAATCAAGGACAAACCTTTGGACAAAATTGATTTTCCTGAAGAATGACTGGACTCCCTTTTTATATGTAGGGGGATTGAGCTCATTTATTTTTTTAAATCTTTTTGGATCTATGTAAATCCCCTCCTTGCACACAATGTGGCCCAACAACTTTCCTTGAGTCACAACCAACAAGCATTTCTTCAGGTTCAAAGAGACACCATATAATCTAGATCGTTCAAAGACCTCCTTAAGTGATGGATGTGATCCTCCCTTTAGTTTGAATGCACCGTCAAGTCATCCTGATAATACACCATAAATTTTCCTATCAATCCGCTGAATGCATGATCCATGGCCCTTTGGAAAGTGGCTCTGACATTCTTCAAACCGAAAGGAATTTTAGCATATGCATATGTTTCCCATGGTGTGATAAATGTCATATTTGCTCTATCTTCCTCAGCTACTAAAACCTGATTGTATCTAGAGAAACCATCCAACATATACATGCATTATGATCTAGAAACTTGTTGCAATAGGAACTCCATATTGGGTAATGGAAAATTATCTTTTATGCAAGCCTTGTTAAGATCTTTGAAGTCAACGCAAATTCAAATTTGTCCGGTATTTTTCCTGACAATCATTGGATTTGAAAGCTAGTCCGAGTGTCTGATGGGATAAATTATCCCCTCCTTCTTCAACTTCTCCAACTCGATTTTTACCAGAGGCTTCAACTTAGGATTCATCATTCTTATTTTCTGTTTCACTTATTTAGCTTCGTCTCTTAGAGGAATGATGTGATAGAATATTGTTTTATCATAGGCCTTCAAATCATCGTAGATCCAAGATAAAAAATTAATATACTCTTTAAATAAGGAAACATATTGATCAATATCTTCGGGGGTACAATCAATTCCCAAGTTGACATATTTTGGGAATTCATCCATTCCAATGTTGAATTTTCTTGTCTCTTGCACCTTTCGAATTGAAACCTCTTCATGGAGATTCTTGGCATTATCATCTTTTGTAAACATTCTTTTGGGACACCAATCGAGATATTATCTTCTTCTTCATCATCATTCAACATAAATACTTCCAATTGTTCATCATTTTCAAAAACTTGTAGGTACTAAATATTGTTAGGCACGGAAGGCCAAAAATCTCTTTCTACCCAGAAATAAGTTTTGCTTAGGACGTCATATGGGTTTGATAATGATGCCACCAAGGATAGTGAATCAGCCCTGTGATTCTTGTCCCTTGGAATGAAAGTAATGTTGAAAGAGTGGAAAGATTCCATCAACTCATTAAATCTTTTGAAATACAGCTTCAATCTCTCCTTTTTGATTTTGTATTTTTGGGTACCCTGATTGATGACCAGTTCTGAATCTCCAGTCATAATGAGGTGTTCTATTTTCATTTCTTGTGCGATGATCATTCCTTGGATCAAAGCTTCGTATTTTTCCTCGTTATTCGTGCATGGAAACTCCAGTCTTACAGCATGGTGACGCACCATCTTATTCGGACTTATTAGAACAATCCAAACTATATTCCTAGATTTAGAACAAGCTCCATCGAATGACATTCTCCAGTGACCTTCAAAAAAACTTCCAGAGTTTTCTGAATCTTGAACTCGTTCTAGGCCTTCATTATGTTCCTCGTCCAATAAAGCATAGTTTCTTATCCCAACATCCATATAGTATTCCATTAATTCATTATCCTTTTTCTTGAAGTAGAAAGGTTTTTTGGGTTCATGAGCAACTTTAATCATTGCTCCCTCCTTGCCTGGTAGCATCATACAACTATCATCATTCATTATATACCCACTGATCATGGAGGTCCAAACTCTTCCCAACACAACCCCATATGTTGGAGGTAGGTCTACCATAGTAATATTAAAAATTTTGATGATATGGGGGGCTGTTAAGATCCAAGCATTAAAATATTTGATTTTTCTGTACGTCGACACTTTTCTAGAATCGATTGCACATATGCTCTCACCAATTTCATAATATTTAGAGAAACTCATGCCCAATGCTTCCATGACCTCTTGTGGCATTATATTAATTTCCACACCAGTATCAACTAAACAATTATGCAATGCAACATCATGGTTTTCAATTGAAATATAGAAGGGCATAATTTTACCTCTCAGCTTAACATTCAACGGGTTCGGGTTCTGTCTTGTAATGGTAAAAACAACTTCAGTTATTTCTGATGGGTCATCCAAAAACTTCAAGATGTTCTGCCTCTACTGAGTAATTTTCACCACTTCCATAAAAGGAAGAGTTATCCTCAACTTCAGTCCTCCATGAAATTATATGTCATTTGAGTGGAGCTTGACGCCATGTGTTTCCTTTTAGCTCCATCTGTCACCTTTTCATATGACACATTTTCATTCATTTTTTCACTTTCTTTTTATTTTTGTTTTTCTTTGTCAGACTCGCCTTTATTCTTTGGTATATTTACAAACCCTCTTGTTTGGGAGACGTTTTCTTGTGAGTTAGGACCGTTTTCACCCTCTCCACATATATACATGGACGTCTCGCATCCATCCATCTGGCACACTATCTCAGAGATCTCATTGGCTAAGTAATAATATTCTTGCTCGATCAATTTCTCATCAAAGAAATCATCCAGAACAACCGCGTTTGGAGTAGGTTGTCTCAGAACCCTTGGCCTTTGCGTGTCATCGGTATTCTTAAACCTAACTCTATTTTCGGGGGGAGGGTTCCTCCTTTGTTCGGGAATCAACATTCTTGGGTTCGACATGTAATTATCTCCCCTTCTTAGTTTGTTTATTTCATTCTGCATATGTCTGATAGTTATATTCATCTGTGCAATTTCAATTCTTTGATTTTTTTCTTGCATTGCCATAGGATCAAATTTTACATCAGGTACGGTTAATTTAAAAAATATTCCTCCCTCCGTTTGATTCTGAGTCGACATAGGTTTGAATTCTTCATCATTTCTTGAGATGGACGCTCCTTGATTATCAATACTCAATCCTCCCATATTCCTTTGTACTCTCCCTAGTATAATATCAGGGTCAACACCCGTTTCAACCATAATTTCTTCCATCTCAGTGGCCTTAGTCATTTCCTCCTCCAAAGTGTCCATTTATTATGTTCTGATGGCATACTTCACATTTGGAGGCATTGCATTCTTATAACAACCGAGAATGAATGGGTCATTTAGTATTTTGTCTTATGGGATTCTACTGAAGGTCGTATTGAACCCAAGGTTAAATTCTTTTATCCTTTCATTCTTTTTCAATCCAATCTAGGTGAAGTCTGTGAGGAGGGTATGGTAGGAAATTGGAGGAGAAAAAATGGTTAGGAACATAGCTTCAAGGTTGTTAAACGAGCAAATCGATTTACTGGAAAACATAGTATACCATTCATAAGCTCTTTTCGACACATTTTGAAAGAACAACCTCACCATGACATCATCATACTCCACCCGATGAAAATCACAAACATCAATAAATAGGTGCAAGTGCCTCTTTGCGTCGATTGCCCCGTCTCTAGAAAATTCGTTTAAAGTTCCCTTAGGGAGAAAAGGGAGCTCATGTTTCTCACCTATGAGATTAAGAGGGGAATATATTACCCTACTTATATTTTTGAAACCTGGGATTCCTTGGTTTCTTGCAGCATCCCTCTCTCCTCCTTGCCTCTCCTCATGATGCTCGTTTCGGGGCTGTTCATATCTAGCTTCCATTTCTGAGGAGATTTCAGGGTCAAAATTTTCACTTCTAAGGATAGAGAGTTGCTTAATTTTACTCGTGGTGATGGGTCCTTTGTATTTGTCCAACTTCAATCATGACCTTGTTTTTGTGTCTCTCTAGCCAATATTTGATTCCTTTGTTCTTGTTTTTATTCCCTCCTTTGTCTCTCGAGGATTTCTCTTTCTTCTTCTTGGACTAAAATATTCCAGGACCCTTCCAACTCTTCTCGAGTTTAGGCTATTGATATTACCAAATTATACAACTCGTGCAAGATGCTTCGTTTATTGTTTAATCCAATTTCCAAGTGGGGTTGATTACCCTGGGGTGAAGTCATATATTCAAGAAAAAGGCTGGACCAAGTTCCAAACTTTACTTCATGTATCTAGTATGTTCACCAAAAATGTTGATGCTTGAATCCGTCTGGACCCAAACAAAAACCTCACGAGGATGCAAATCCTCCTATGTTTTTATACAGGTGGTACTATTTTGTCTGAGATTTATAAAATGCGGGACCTTTAAAGAAGTTCGTCAAATGAAAGTAAAATAGATATAAAAGAAAATGGAAAATGTTTTTTAATTTTCTTGTAAAAAGAGAATTCCTGTGAATGGACCAGGAGATACACACAGTCATATATGTAAAGTAAATAAATACAACTTCCTCAAATCCATCATACTAGGGATAATGATATCTGATCACATAAAAATTGAAAGAAAATGATCAACATGCACAAGAGAACTTTGACATAGTGATACGTGGGAAACTCAAAAAATATAACGATAGAGCAACCTCAAATATTTTATATTCAGATAAACTAGGTTACAAAATATAGTCGAGATTATTCCCAAAATATCTCTCTTGGAATTTCTAAAAAATATATAGTTCAGTACATATTCTTTGAAATTTTAATGTGTTTGTCATAATGAAAGGGATTGGGGATCCCATGGACCATAACTAAAATATGTATAATAATGAATCTTGTATAAAGAAGAAAGTGGGCGGTGGAAAACAACAAGACCTAGCAAGATGAAAGATAAAATTTTCAGTCTTCAGTTAAACCTTTCTATTTAAAGAGGTGGAGTAAATAGATGAAGAGGTTGACAAAGACAGAAGAATGTGATCAGTATGAACTTACTATGATGGTATCTCATTCCTTGTCATTTTCTCACTGATTTCCTTTTATGGATTTCCTCGACGGTTATGGGAACCATCTCAACCATCTTTTTCCCTTCATTGGTAAGCTTGTCGACAACCTTTTTGAACCACCCCTCGATGTAGCTCCTCATGGGATCCATGTTGATTTCATGCCAGATTTTTACATTTAATAATTTACCTTCCAAGTCCCTTATATCAATAGAGACATTGTGCAATGCTTCTTCAATATCTTGGTTTTAAATTGAATAATCAACTAGCCAGTTTTCCACATCATCTTCACCATATTCAAGAATGCCATAGGATATTTCAAATGCAACCCTTTAAAGATCTCAACTTGTTCATGAAATTCTTTCTTGGTTAAAAACAATGAGTTGAGTATCAATTTTGGGTCTTGGAATTCATTGGTGTTGCTAGCTAGATCTATCTCAGTTAGCTTCTTGAATAGTTTCTCTCTTTTAGTTATGGCCTAGCTACATGCTTGAACGATACCATTCATGTTTTTTACCTTTTCTTTCTAGCATGTGTTTAGTTGCTTTATTCGATTCGGGGAAGGGAGATCCTCCTCTCTTCTTCACAATTCCATCATACTAGTAACTTTAACACCAAATGGTACAACTGCATTGAGGTAGAAACCTTTCTCATTTTTCAAATCTTCTTGCAAATATTCATGAAAATCATGTGCTCTTGTTCCAAAAGAGACCATTCTCATTGACATCTCCCAAGCCTCTATTATTAATTCCATTATTTTCTTTATATTCTTTTCCACATAGCCTTGAGATGATGTGAGAAGGCTTGTTGATCCTTTTAACTTTGTCACAGGTGTGGTAGGACCGATCATTGATAAAGGACTAGCCAACATTGGAAGGGGAATTAGAGCTCCCTCCAATTCTTTGATTCACTCCTTTAACCTGACATTCTCTGCTTCAAGGCCGTCAATAGAGTTTTATAGAGAATATCCAGTTGGTTGGTCTATCTAGGAGATATGGGAAGGATGCATGTTTTGTAGGTTAATCTATGAACAATATTCCCCTTCTTATTATTTACATCTCTTTTTTCAATAATCAAATTTTTGGATTTGTTGTAAAAAACAACGCTCTGAAATGAAAAAGACTCTTCTTTGTCAAAGGCCTCGGTCCCAAGTATTTCCATCTAAGGGTTTTGGGGAGCAGTGGTCTCTATTTGGTCATTGTTGGGGAACACTTTCTCAATGTCAATTTCTAGTTCCATATCTTCGAGGGAGAGATCGTGGATATCACTTGCTCCCCCTGGTCCCTCCTGTTCTTGCACAATGTTTTTTCGTTTCTTCCTCATGGGAAGTTTATGAGAAATTTCATTTTTTTCAAAGGGAGGGTTGTTATCTCCTCCTCTGCCTAAAGAACTATGTGTCACTTTCTTACTTGGGTAGGTCATTGGAGCATTACTCAAGGATGTTGTACTCTTGGGCATAACATTTGAGGGTTGGGCATTTTTCTCACCCTTACCTTTTCCTCTCTGCTTGTACGAGTCATTAGTGTTAAGTATTGTCTGTAGGTTGTTGGTGTCACAAGCATGAGTTCCTGAGAGGTTATATCCATATTCATTCCAAATAGCATTAATGAAAGAATTGTTGAAACTGACATCCAATATCTGTTCTACAAATATACCATTAGGTTCAAACCCTTTTACCTTTTCAGCATATTTCAAATTGAGGTTGTGGAAGTGGCCTGCGAATTCATCAATCTTGTTCATATTCCTAAATACAAAATCCACGATTTTCCAAGGCAGAGGTATGAATTGAATTTTTCTCTTTTCATGGAAAAAATGCAACCAGTAGGTGTACTTCCTTGCTATCTCAACAACAAACATTCTATCATATATGTGACATGGAAGGAAGGAAGGATTTTATTTGGACCCAAAAATACTTTTAACATTATAGTTCTCAATTTTTTCTAGTGTCCCCTTTGTATCCAAGAACTTGCTCGCCTGGTCATACATCTGGGGAAAATCCTTTCCAAATATCAACCCTTTAAAATTGAGACAAAATAATTAAAGACTTCATAAAAATGTTGGGAGGCCTTGTGTCTCCATAATGTATAATACTAGAAGGTTACTAGTTCAAATTCACAGTTTACCTTATTACACAAAGATAATCTGTGGAATGGACAACAATGTGCTATCACGAAAATTAAATAAGATGACATAAATAATTTCTTCTCCCTTTCGTATTGTGATAATTGGGAAGAGATTTCAATGTAAATCAACTTACCCCAAGTGAAGATGGTTTTTTCTTTCACTGTAAAATATAAAATATACATAATCATCTGAGAGATATTGGTTGTAGTTTCTTGTCCTATTATCCTTGTTAAAATCCATGCAATTTTCCGGAAAAGGTTTTTGAATGCACTAACCTGTAATCTAGTGATGTCCTCAAGGATGGCCACTAGGTCCTCTAATAATTTTGGTAAGAGGTCCAATCCATTATCTTGCTTCTTTAAGAAATCCCTGCAATCCTCTACCTTGAAAGTAAGCGTTGGCTCGGGAAGTCTCAACATCTTTCAAAATACTTGAGGCGATAGGGAGACTGGGGAATGGTCCTACAACTGGATAATCCACTGGTTCAAAATATGTCTCTCGACGCACCAGGTGATCAACTCCTTATATTAAAAAACGTCTGGGACACAACCTTCTCATGCAATTCCAGACGTCCAGATAACTTCCTTCTGGGGAAAAAAGGATGAGTAGTAGGAATAAGCTCTGAACCACTGAAAACTATGGTCCTTGTGCCTGAAAATATTCAATGTATCTTCGTAGAAATGTTGTCGAGATGAATCCATAAGGTAATGAGAACATTCCTTTTCTCCTGATAGTATTTAAAATGAACGTTGGGGGATGATAATATAATCTCTCGTAAATATTGGTTTAATGCGTTTTAATGGGATATGTCCTCGATCATTTCACTTATTAATGCAAATCTTTTCAAACCTGTGTCATGAGTTGCTACTAATAAAAGTACAATTAATGTGCATTGGGAAGGGCATGAATGTGGTGGGGATGGATGAGAGCGAAAAATGCTTTGAAACTTTTGTGAACCCCGGAATCTGTGACAACAGGAGGTGAAGAATCGACTAAGTATGGAAAGGTGGGGCGGTCAGATGGACTCATCGTAGGTAGAGTGAAGCTTGAGAGTTAGAGGAGTCTGGGATCGAATTATAGATCACAAAATTTTTGGGTGTAATATGTATACCACGGAACATGGGGCATGAGAGTTCAATACCGCCAACCTGGGAACCTGTGGTCATAAAATTGGCTAAGTATGGAAAGGAACGACGATCAGTCATACTTGTGATGTGAGGATATAGATGGATATGAGGATCTGTGAGTCCGCCAATACGGGAACCCATGATCATAGAAATGGGACTAAGTATAGAACCAGAAAGGGATAATAGAGGGGAACAAGAAAAGGTAAAAACAGGTAAGTATAGAAGAGGGAAAAGAACTTGGGAAAAATAGAAAAGGGGAGGGAATTTTTGGAAGCACGAAATGACCTCAAAAGGAAGCACTGCAAAGTGTTTGGAATAAAAAAATTTAGGATAAAGTTTGTAAAAATATCCAAGATGCTAAATTGTTAAATGTAATGTAACACTTAGTAATTTTTTTATGTCGAGTAAAACTTAGTAATTAAATAGTAAATGTTCAATGTGGATCAAAACCTGTTAAGTAAATAAGTGAAATTTCGAATTGGAGTTTAGTATATGTGGGAAGAAATATATATAAGTGAAGTGTTCAATGGTGACATTATCATATGTTATAATAAATGTAAATTTTTTGGAAGTTTGGATAGGGGAAACAATTACAAAAGTTGGAACAATTTTGAAAAACAGGTTCCCGAGTTTAATCTAGGAAATAGTTAATTGAGTTGATCCTTTGTATTTGCAACTAATTCCTACTTTAGTAATTGAGTATGCATTTGAGGAGTAATATTAATATTATGGAAAATTTATTGCAATATTCCATAGCAGTGCAAGAGGAACAAGAGCTTCTAAAATAAATGATAGAATAACTAAATCTTCGGTTTGACTCTTTCTGTTGTGCGGAAGTAAATGTGTGCACAATGAAATTGTGGAAGACTCACACATATAATTCAGTGAAGAGTGTGTGGAGGCTAGCGTGTGTGAGAAGCAAAGGAAGTAAAGTTCTCCACACAAAATATCATATTTAGCATTGGACTATGTAAGGAAAAAAAAAACATGTAAGCATAAAACTTAGTAAAAAGTAGTATATGGAGGCTAGGATGTGTAAGATGCATTGTAAAGTGTTATGATGCCAAGATTTTCTGGAATCAATGTAAATTGTGTAGAGGATAGGATGTGCAGGAAAAAATGTAAAGTATGCACAATTTAGGAAATGCGGAAGCTACCAAGTGAACAGATGTTGAAGAAGCAAAGGGCCTCTAGTTGTTTGCACAAGACATGAAATTTAACATAGAAATATGTAAAAACAAGTAAAAACATCTACCATAAAAAGTTTTGAAAATATTAGGGATTTGAAGGTTTGGATAGGAAATGCAAAGTGCAGCGAGCCCAGGATGTGCCAGAAGCAACGTAAAGTGCACGGAGGCTGGGATGCACATGAAACAATGAAAAGTGTGCAGAGCTTATAAAATGCGGAAACAATGTGTGCTCAAGTTCCCTATACAACATATGTTTCTTGTGCAGACTCTTGAAATTGTTAGTAGCACATGAAAATGTTGTTACTCGTATCACTTATTTGTTTTCCAAAGTTCAGAAAAGACAATATGAAAACAACGAAAGACATGAAATAGAGTGCAAAAGCAGTAGTATTATCAAGTTTTCAACTTAATATATAAAACAAATTTTCAACAAAAGAACAAAAAATACAATGTGAAGAGAACTGGACAGATCAAATATAATGAAAAAGAAGAGGAATGGTCGATGTTCCAACTTAATAGGAAAACTAGTTTTATAAATAACACAAATGGAAAACAACACTGTGTAGGAAAGTGTTGGTCCACTAGACAATGTTCGATCACCATTCTTGATTTCTAAGGATGTTTAAGTCTCAAAAAGAACCCGAGCAGGGAAAAATCTTTTGCAATTTTTATTTGATTTGAATGGAGCAACATAAATTGTCATGATAGACAATTGAAATGAAACCTGACAATTGAGTTGGTTTGTTAAGTACAAATTGACAAAGAAATCAAGGTCTGGGAAATGAAAAGGTTTTATTCTATTCAGTATTCACAATACGCTATAAAATTTACAAATGATAGCATAAGGGTCAAAATAACATTTTTCATAATGAAAGTAAATATCCACATATGTAGAGAAATTAACATGATATTTTAAGATATTTCATTGAAAAATCATACACAATGAACACATAATTGACTATTCAATTTAAAAATCAAAGGGTTGAAAAACAGTGTCCATCTATGCCAAAATGGTTCTTTGGAAAGTGCAAAAAAATATGTAGTTGTATTTTACATAATTCTTGTGAAAAATTATAAAAGTCAAAATAATGTTTCATAGAATAGAAGTAAAGTACCATATATCCACATAACTTGACATGATGTTTCATTGAAAAATCATAAAGAGTGAAAACAAATTTGAAAATTTAGTTTTAAACTCAAAGCCTGGAAAATTAGTAGCCATATATGCGAAAGAGTTCTTTGGCAAGCTCAAAAAATATACAATTGTGTTTTAAATAATTTCTGCAAAAAGTAAATGTGTTTGTCCAAATGGAATGGGATTGGGTCTCCCATGGACCAATAAATAAAAGATAGACCTGGAAGAAAGAAAGAAATATAGTTATAAATTAGTGTTAAGTATACAAAGAACATAAAACAAATAATTCTAAGTAATTACCAAGTCAACAACAAAAAAAGATAACAGAAGCATATGCAAATGATATAATACTTAACAAAAAATAAAATATTATGTTAGTTTGGTTTATCTTTTCTTTTTGTGTATGTGCCTTCATAACATATCTTGCCTTGGGCTTATGTTGAAGAAATTGTCTATGGTGGTGATTTTGGGTTAACAATCTATTGCAAGGCATTCTTGACCCAATTATCAATACAGTTTTTGATTGGCAGGATGGTAATTTCTTGCTTAACTTGAAGACTAAAAATGTGCTCCTAGGTTTCTTTGCATTCCACTTGAAATTGTTCGATGGATGATAAGGGCTCTTCATTGTCATTGAAAAATGTAACAAGGCATTATTTCAGTTCTTATATGGGAAACTCCACGAGGTTGTTGAAGTCATTAGCTAATGAAGTATACATTGATTCCAAGTGACTATCAAGACCCTCTTTAATGATCATCACTGTATTTCTAAAAATTTGTGGGCCCTGCATTTATCTGAAGACATCATATGTTTTTAAAATAACATTTCCTCTCCTTTCATTTATTTTTTTGCAAGCAACAATTGCATATTGCATCATTTTTACTTGTTTTTCCCAACATTCCTTTGTTTGGTTTATTTTACTACTATTGGGTAGTCCCTGCTGATTTCTCAGATGGTCATTGATACTAATGACCCATCCACCGAAAGTGTTTATCTTTTTTTTTTCAATAGGCTTTATTATGTTGCAAGTCTATCTGCAAATCTCCATTAAAACTTGAAATCCTTTATGAAAGATCACGTAGACTGGTGTTGACCTCCCAAGCCTGTCTAATTATATCTAGTATTTTGTTAATGTTATCAATAACATATATTCCAACTCCATTCCATGATTGAAGGAATTTCCTTATTAGATTTGAGGTTCCTGGAGTACTTGAAGGAGTCTTCTCTATTGAAAGTATGACCAGTGGTTGTGAAAATAGTGGTATGGGATTGAGTGCTTCCTCAATTTCACCTATTATTTTCTTCAATTTAATGGTCCACAACTCTTGTTCTAAAATTGAATATGCAATAGCATGTCCTATATATCGATGTAGTTGCATGAGTTCATATGGTGCAACTCTAGATACATTGACCAATGACCTTAATTTCTAAATGACCTTTTTGTATTTGACACTGACCCTCTCTATCTGTAGCTACTCTTTGTGCCTCTTGTATCTATTATTGTGTAGTGTTAAGAAATGTTTTTCAAAGAACATGGGTTCTTTTGTTGTGAGGTCTTGTGTAATTTCTTAGCTTTCAAAATTTCTCTTGGATACCCAATCCGGTAGCTTCGTTCTCTCGAATTCCATATCTTAAAGATTTCTTAGACTTTGGTATCTTACGATTTGCGTCTGTTTGGGTTGTGTTTCCTTTTTTATGGGAATTTGTATGTGCCCATTCAAGGTTCGCATGAGGTGGTTTGTAATGTCCCCCACCTCTTAGAGAGGTAATGAGGAGACTCAGTGGCCTGGGCACCCCCACTAAGTCATATTCTCACACTGAAGGGGGGGGAAAGTCAATAAGTTAAAAGTTATATTTTTAAGTTGACTTAAGAAAGGAAAAGGAAAGGAGTAAAAGATAACTCAACAGAAGAATAGAAGATTAACCTTGGGAGTNTATTACTCATTCTGGTTTTGGATTAGCATTTGCTATTGCTCTTGAGCATTCAGTTTGGGGGTTTGTTGTACAAACCTTTGTGAGCAACTCAGTGGTGAAATATCCACTCACCTTGTTCCGCAGCTTGGTCTCGGGGATGAAAGACTCCTCCACACCATTCTAGTCTCAGCCCATCTCCATCTAGTGCTTTAGAAGGCGTAGGACCATCGGTTTGAGGGATTTTCTGGAGGGTTATCATCATTCTACATTTGTCTGCAGATTGGGACGTCTTGGAGCCATAGGGGACGTCCGGTAATTCGGTAAAACTCAGATCTAGGGAGATGTTCTTGAGATCTGAGTCCGAAACTTCTCCCACAGGATTGTCATAGCCCGATCTATATTCTTGGAGAATTTCAGAGAATTTGGAGGCCTCCTTCATCAGGGCCAAACCAACTAGGGTTTCAGTCATCCAGTGGGGCACCCCATTCAGTGGGAAATTCAGATCTACGGAGATTGAGAGGGACCTTGGAGATT
>JASDQU010947159.1:0-33071 GCA_032191745.1 Picea mariana
AAAAGTATATTGTAATTTCATTGTAAATCTGGACCGTTCATTATAAGGCCGTAGATCTAACGGTAGAGATTATGTTAGGTTTTTTTTCCCTAGAAGGCAACCCTCTTTTATGAGGGAAATGTATTGCGGCTATGTAGGATGGTGAATATTGTATTCCGAGAGAGGAGACTGTGAGAGAAAGAAGAGGAAGTTACAGTGGGTTTTTCTTTAGGTTGTATCCCTTCATTTGCTGGATAATAATAAAGGAAGGAGTTGGCAATTTCTCTGGTGGACGTAGCCCACACTGGGTGAACCACTTAAATCTGTGTCTCTCTTGTATTGTGTGTCTTCTATGTTTTGTTTCTTCATTTGTTTTATTTTATTGCTCCATGGTCCTATTTTTCTAACAGATAACATTGCCTTGGAACAAATTGATTTATAAGATGGTATGTGGCCAATGCACTTTGATGGTTCATGCTATAATGAAGGTAATGGAGTTGGAATAATCTTGTACTCTCTTGTTGGAAAAACTCATAACTTTTCTTACAGGTTGAAGTTTTCTTGTACGAACAATGTCACTGAATTTCAAGCTTTGTTATTAGGTATTGCGAACGCCTATAATCTTGGCTATGGTCAACTTTCAGTTTTTGGGGATTCTGAGCTTGTTGGGAACCTTGTACATAAGATTTACTCTCCTAGAAACAAGTTGATGAAACGATACACCCAAACAGTTTGGGCACTTATCTCGAACCTATTATATTTCAACATTTCTCATGTTAAGAGGAGTTAAATTCAATGGCTGATCGATTAACTGGTTTTGTAGCTTCTCCTAATCGACAACTTTTTCCGCACATAACTAATTGTACTTTTCAATATCTATATCTTCCACATATCCCTGACAATATAGAATCTTGGCAGGTCTTCGCTAACGATGAGAGAGTTTGTGCTTTCATTCAAAATGAACCTTTTAAGTCCAAGGAAATTATATCCATATAAGATAACATGATTCCTAAAGGCTTGACTCCTCTAGAGAATTCATTTTCATCAAGTGATGTAGGCAATAAAGAGAAACATAAAGAAGAGTAGTCAAAAATGAAGGTGGGTGAAACCATATCCTTGAACATTGGGACACCTGAGTCTCCAAAGAATGTTAAAATATGTGCCCAATGTTACGATGAAGAGAAAATGAATTTTTCCAAGCTACTTGGTGAATTTCAAGATGTTTTTGCCTGGTCTTATGAGGATCTTCGTGGTTTTGATCTTGGTCTTATACAACATGCCATCCCCATCAAGGAAGGCATAAAAATGGTTAGGAAAAAACAAAGACCTATCAATCCTACTCTGGAAGCAACTATTCGAAAGGAGCCAGAAAAACTCTTGAAGGTTGGGATCAAATTTTTGGTCAAGTATTCTGAATGGGTTTCCAATTTGGTCCCTGTTCAGAAATTGACTGGTCAGATCAGATTATGCATTGATTTTCACACATTAAATTGGTCCAGTATAAAAGATCATTTTCCTCTCCCTAACATGGAAATGATTTTGCAGTAAGTTGTAGGGTCACAAATGATGTCCTTACTTGACGATTTTTCCGGTTACAATCAAATAAAGGTAAAAATGGCAGATAAATATAAAACCACCTTTATTACTCATTGGGGTACCTTTGCTTATGAACGTATGCATTTTGGCTTATCTAATGCAGGTTCCACCTCTCAAAGAGATATTCAAATAGATTTTGACGATTTGATCGGTAAGATCATTCAGATCTACCTTGATGACTTAACGGTGTACTCTAAAATCCAATCATATCATTTTGGTCATCTAAAAAGAGTTCTCATGTGATGTAGGAATGTTGGAATCTCTATAAATCCTTCTAAGTCCATTTTCAAGGTTACCGAGGGCAAGCTCCTTTGACACATTGTCTCCGATTCAGGAATAAGAATTGATGACGAAAGGATTTTTTCCATCCTTAATCTTCCTACTCCCACTTCCAAGAAGGAGGTTCAATATTTTATGGGGGTTATTAACTTTGTCCGTAGGTTTGTTCCAGATTTTTCTATCATGTTAAACCAATTCGTAATCTATTTAAGCAAGATCATTCTTTTTCTTGGACATCTGATGTCAAAAATTCTTTTGTAGGAATCAAGAAAGCAATCAGTTCTGCACTGATTTTGGCAAAGATGAATTTTGAGAAGGAATTCACGATATATACTAATGCCATTGAGGAAGCGGTTTCTGCTGTCCTCATGCAAAATGATGACCAAGGTAATGAAAAACCGGTGGCTTACATGAGTCAAGGCTTGTCTGGTGATGAATTTAAATATTATTTTATTAAGAAACATGCTTTCTCTCTTGTTAAAGCTATTGAGAAGTTTTGCCACTTCATCTTAGGTAAGAATATGTTGGTAAACATCCCTTTACCTACTGTCAAGTTTTTTCTCTCATAGAATTATCTTTCAGGGAATCTTTCACATTGGCTTTCCAAGATCAAGGAGCATGATTTGAATATCATTAATTATACCACTATCAAGGGATGTGACTTAGCCCTTCACTTAGCTCAATATGCTGAGAATAGTGAAGAAATTTATGAAGAGGATAGTTCCCTATCAACTCTCTTTTACATTGATAAACATATCCTCCCTGTGTCTGAACATCCCTGATATAAGAATTTAATTTACTATTTACAAAACCAAAGATGTCCAGACAACTTAGACACTCATCAAAGGATAAGGATTTGTCTTGAATCCGCAAGATACGTCATTATAGGAGACTTCTTATTTCAAAGATCTTCTGATGGTGTGTTGCTTCGCTATGTAAACAATGAGGATGCACAGAAATTGTTACAAGGAACTCATGGTTATTCATATTCGATCATTCATGTAGGAGGCCATTTTTCTACTAAAACCACTGCTTTCAAGATTATTGGAAAATGATACTATTGGCATTCATTCTTTTGTGACTCTTATGTTTTCTCCAAATCTTGTGACAAGTCCCAAAAAATTGTTGGGAAAGAACGCCTTTCAGCAATGCCATTGCAACCTGTCCTCCCATAATTTCCCTTTTCAAAGTGGGGATTGAATATTATTGGTCCTATTAATCCTCCATCTTCAGCAGGATTTTTTTTTATTTTGGAAGCCACAGACTATTTTACAAAATGGGCTAAATCTGTCCCTCTTAAGAATTCAACAGATGATCAGGTAATTTCTTTCCTTGAAAATCACATCTTTTCCAGATTTGGTGTTCCATTGGAAATTATTACAGACAATGGTCCTGCTTTCATTTCTGCTAAGCTGACCCAATTTTTAGCTAAATTGGGAGTTAAACATTTCACCTCATCAGCATATTATCCCCAAGGAAATGGGCAGGCTAAGTTTACCAACAAAAATCTAGTGAGAATCATCAAAAGGTTTATCGAAGATAAGCCTCATCAATGGCACACTCGCCTCACTTACGGCCTTTGGGAAGATCGAACTACCACCAAGGTAAGCACTGGTTGCACTCCTTTCCAGCTTGTTTATGGTCAATAAGCCCTCTTGCCTACCGAGATGTAACTTTCTTCCTTAAGGTTGATGCTACAGATTGAAGAATTAATTTCTTCTGATGTTTCACAAAGGATAAATGCACTTCTAGATTTGGAAGAGCAAAGGATGTTTGCCTTGGATAATATAAAAATGAGACAACAGACTGTTAAGAATTATTTCAACAAGAGTGTCAAGACCATCAAATTTAAAGTCAATGAAAAATTACTGCTATGGGATTTAGCTCACTCTGATAGGGGAAGACATTCAAAATTTCAAAAATTATGGTTGGGTCCTTTCAAGATCGCTTTTTCCCTAGGTACTAACTCTTACATTCTAAAATATTTACAGGAGCGATTGTTCTCCTACAACACTAACGGTTCTCACTTGAAACATTACGTGGAACCAACTTGAAAGTTTTAATGTTGTTTAGATTTTATGTATAATAATAATCTAGTTCTGCATTCATTTTTTTTTCACTGTTTTTCATTTCTTCTCTACAATAGTTTGATCTCTGCTTTCTATTTTTAATAATTTTCTGCTTCTTTTACATTTTTGTCATTTTATTTCTATTGTTTTAAATTTTGTAATTTTAATTCTGTCATTATTTTTATTGCTTTGTCATCTTTAGTTGATTTTTGGTCAAGAATAAGATGTTGGATCAGTTCTTCCATAGTGACACTCCTGCAAGATATTGTTAGTCAATAACAATCAATCTTACATAGCTGTTACAATGTCCCCCCTGAAATCATAGTTGAATTTGTTATCTAATTTCATTGTTGTCTTATAAATAAATTGGTTATCTCTCGCTTCTGCTTTCCATTTCTTCATCCATTTGAGAATTTAACAAAGAAAGTCCATACAATTTTCTCCTTGAAGTAAAGACCAGATTCTGGTTGAATGATTATGCATATAGGGATAAACCCCCTCATACTTAAAATTTTTCATGAGTTATTCCCAAATTCCCTGTCATTTTTCCATTAAATATGCTCACTTCCCCCTGTTGCATAATCATCCTAGTTATATCTTCTTGATATGTTGTTCTTGGTCTATGAAACCATGTGTTCTGAGTTCTAAATCTATTGGAAACAAATTTCCCTATGGAGTCGCCAGTTTGTTGACGATAAAAATCGCAACGAGGATTTCGCCCGCAAAGTATTGTTAAAGGCTATTAATAATAAGCTAATGATATACATAATACTAGTAGGTGGGCCCCCCTTGTAGATTGGAGGATCAGAGATAGTCTTGTTACACATTTTATACTATTTTTCGACACTTTTTATAGAGTTCTACATGATTGATGATGAAATCTTGGTTTTATTTGCGACATAATGGTAGATGGATAATGCATGTTATGTGTGGGTTTTATTACTCTAAACTCTAAATTCCATGTCATGATGGCTTATGTCAGCTGTTATTACAATTCTATAGGAGCCATGATTTATTACATGTTACACCTGCACAAGACACATGTTAGTTATAACAAAAGATAAGAGAAATATGGAATAAATCTAAGAAGGAAACTATGCTACATTATATGCATTTGAAATTTAAAAAGGTTGATGTTAGTCCTAACTAGCAATGTTAGTGGCTACACGATGTTATTGAGTTACATGAAGGCACATTTGATATACATTATGGTATGTTTGGAAATGGTTAATGTGATATCGGGTAGCACATTTGGCAAGCAATGTATGTTAGTTTCAATGCATGGATTAATTGAATGATTTAATTGTTGGTTGGCTAGCGTGTACTATGTAATTGAATGAGAAGAGGATGGAAGTGACGTGAATTTCATGCACGTCAATCCATACTTCCCCCATTGGACATCACCGTAGCTTGGCTACTGTTCAATTTATTTTCTCTATGGTTAATCTCTAGTATTCAAGCGAGGAAGGAACTTCTCGACCAAGCTCACATTTTTAAGGCATTTGGTTACAGGTATGTTTTTTTCGCCATCCATGAACTCGCTCTGTTTATGAAATAGATGTTAGCTTGGTGATGTATTGGTTTGTGTTTTCCTTGAGGCTGGCAACTGTGTAAACTCTTGGTTTTTCTTTGGAATGGTTGTTTGTGTGTTATTCATTGCAAATAGGAAATTTGATGGTTGAAGTCATGATTTCATTGATTGTTTTGTATGGTGGAATCCATGAAGGCTTTTTGTTGTCTCTATGGGTTTTTGTTGGAGGGTTTCATTCCATCTAGACTTGTTGGCTGTCTCGTCATAGTCCTTGTAACCATACCCGGTCATATTTGTTGTTATGGGGTTGTTGTGTTTGATTTTGAACCACCTTGGGTCGCTGCATATCGTTCTCCACCTGGTCGTGGGATCATTCTATGTTATTGGTATTTTCATAGTTGGTTATGGTGGCTATTACCCAAGAGGGTTGATTTAGGGTTGGTTTTTATTACCTGAGATCTGCATTTATATCATCATTATTCAATTTTTTGGGGAAAACCACGAGGGTTATGCCTGACGTGTTCTTGATGTTATTACTGGCCAGTAAGGAGCCTCTCCTCCTCTATTCATAATCTCTCCTACCCGGTGTGAACTATCACCCTGTCTTGCAAGCTAATGGTTATGCAACCTATGTGTCCACCATGTTGTCTCGAAGGGTTCTCACCTTTTGTTGGTATGGTCGACTCTAGTTGGTCCCATCGAGCGAACCCTTGATTATTCAGAGCCCACCCTTGATTATTCAAAGCCCGATTTTGATAAAAGAACCAGTTACACCCTGTCGGGTATTTTGTGACTATTAAGAGTTGGTGTAATAACATTGACAATGGTTTTTATTATTGGTATATAATCGTTGCATTATTTATTACGATAGTTCAATGGATGGCTCGACATAGTTAAATTGGTTGATTTGAGAAGTTGTAAATTGGCATACAATTGCTACCTCCTTTTGTGATAACAGTTGGATTGATAACTCAACATTGTTTTATGTTTTTATTCGAAGTAATTAGACATGTACAGTTACAAAAATGTTCTTTGAGTTTTGAGTGGTCTGTGTGTTCCTATAGCGTGGTATAAATTATTTTGGTGGTTGTTGTGTGTTTAATATGTCTCGATCGGGATCGTTACAAATTGGAAATTTGATGTCAGAGGCTTGGCTGTCCACCGTGTATGATTTATGGATATCGTGCATCGTATCACCTTATTGCACCATCAGAGATGGGCACAGGTTTTTTAGTGGTATGGTTTCATTGCAATTTAATTGTTAAAATTGGTTGAAGGATTGGAATCAGGCATGTTTCAAAAGATTCTGTGTCTATGTTTTTTTTGAGGAATTAATTTATGGACAATGGTTATGGTTTTGATGCTAAACAGAGTTGAAAAAAATGACTGCGTGTTCATTGGGATTTTGTTTTGAATATTAAATGGAAGAAATGAGAGGAACATAATTATTTATATAAGAATGTTGAAGGTCATATTGATTTTGAATATGATGACACTTTGCTAATTAAAAGTGTTAAAAATTTAAATGTGGACAGTGAGAAAGTTTAACACACAGTAATGGTTAAATTAACCACAATAATTGTTAATTGGTGCTGGGATAGTGGTTTTAAATGCATAATCGTTTTATGGATTACTTAATTGATTTTTCGAACAATATCCACTCTTTTCCCCTACCATTATTTCACTTTTTGCTAATTACAATCCCCTCGCCTTCCCATATTCATTTTCCACTCCCTTTTCCTAAAATTTATTTACAGTCAAGATAAACTCTCTATTATGACAGTTTAAGGTCGCAGGGATGGAGTACAGTGATATATTCTTGGTTTACGTTACAGTTGATTGTTTGTTGTCTGTGAGCAGTAACCATGATCTTTTCCCTCTCATTTTAACAATTTTCGCTCAATACAACCCCTCACATATCCCAGGACCTTTGTTCACCCGATGCTCATTGCCAACTATTAAATAATTTGTATGAATTGGATTGCATGAGTCTGATATGTTGTTGAGCCAAATTTTATTTCATATTTTAAAAGGAGTTGTCATGTATGGTTGTTAAAGAAACTGTTTTCTATTCAAATTAATCATACACGAATGAGATTTTTCAGCAGAGGTAGCCATGGTAGAGGTAACCGAGGGAGAAGTAATTGGAACAGGGGACCTAGAAGGCCAAGATTCTCTATACACTTTGATGCAGACTCGTAAGAGTTAGTCTAGTTATTTCAAGATAGGTTTTTTAATTGGATTGGGGAAGGAGTGGTCCAACCTAGGCCCAAAAGGCCTCCCTTCCAAGCTCCATAGGTCCCTAGTATTCCCGTTCCTCCTCATGTATCAATACAACCTTAAGTTTCCAAAAACGATGGATGGCAAGATATTGTCCACCCAACAATCGCCCAACATCGTGGTTGGCTGAACTTGTCTTTACCTGCTCCTCCACCCATCAATCAAATTTTCCAAGATGCCCCTGACCACTCACCAATTCAGTCTTCCCATGCAAGAAAAAGGTTGAAAAACGATCCCCACCATGCCCCTAACAAAGGAAAAGCCATTTATGCCCCTTCCTCACCCTCCAATGGATTTGATAAATCTATGTCCTTCCACATACATTTGAGAGACGATTTCTCTCATGTAGTTAGTGAGATTAGGCCTAAAGGCTCGACATAGCCTAAGGAAAATTTAGAGAGATCAGAAGGTGACAACAACAACAATGGAAAGATTTCCTCCTAGAGTGGAAAATATGGATTTTAAGTTTTTATTTATCTATCGTTGAGAACAGTTGACTTCTGAAATTTTGGACAACGCCCTATTTTTTTGGATATATGGGTAATATATTTTTGTAAATAATTTCAATTATCATTGAGATAAATTGTCAAATATACATGTGATGATGGGAGTCACAAGGAGGGGTGTTTTGTTTGATTAACTAGTTGTTTTATGATTGTTAAAAGATAAAGGGAGTCAAAAGGGGTCCCACCTATTAGTTATTGTTTATTTAAAATCCCTTATTATTATTTATTACTTTCCCCCCTTAGCTAAAAAGTTGGTTGAGTTTTAATTAACTTAACTAAGGAAGTAGTTCAACTACTTCAACCAATTCTAATTTGCTTAAAGGAAAAAGGAAAGGGAGGAACAAGAGGAGAATATAAGGAGAAGCATACTAAGGTTTTCTCTTTGAGTTTTTGTTGAGATGATTTAGTTTTCATTCATTCCTTAATTCATTAGAAGCCTAATTCTTTTTTATGATAGATGAGTCCTATTGTAGACAACAAGATTCAGGGCTGAATTACATCATTCAAAAACTTGTTTTTCAGAGGTGTTGATCTATATTTGATAGTCTATGTAGACTTGTTTGTTTATGAATTAGATTTCATGAATGACAAAGGCTATTGTGCAGATTCGAGTGGGAAGAAATTTGTGGCAAGATGATCCAACTTTTAAATTTTAGTTTTTGATTTTCTGTCAGAAGTCCTTTTGTATGTTTCATCGGGGATGTCTAAGGTTGACTTTGGTCCAAAATTCCTAGGATATTTTGTAAAGAGAATGATTCTTTGATGAATTGGAATGAGATAAATGATTTATTTATGTCTCATTTGTTTTGATTATTGACTTCGTGTCTTTACTTTTATCTCTATATTTATTTCAGCATCTGTTATGTTCATAAAAATGTATAAATAATGAATTTTTCAGCAAGCTTTTATTTATAAAAAAACTACCTAAGCACTTGTAAACAATACTTGTGAATTAGGATAACATTTTTTTATGGCTATAAACATAGGTTTATATTCCCATCTATCTTTCTTTATCCAAGTCAGATATGAAAATCCTTGAGTAAGATCATTTCATATCTTTTACTCAACATGCCGTATAATCTACATCTTTCAAAAACCTTCCTTAAATGATGGATATGATCCTCCCTTTTGTTTGAATGCATTGTCAAGTCATATTGATAGTCTTCCATAAAATTTCCTATCAATCCTCTAAATGCATGATCCATGTCCCTTTGGAAGGTGGCTCCAGCATTCTTCAAACCGAAGGGCATTCTAGCATATGTGTATGTTTCCCATGGTGTGATAAAGGTTGTCTTTGCACTATCTTCCTTAGCTACTAAAACCTTATTATATCTAAAGAACCCATCCAACATAGACATGCAATATGATCCAGTAACTTTCTTTAGCAGAAATTCCATGTTAGGAAATGGAAAAATATCTTTTATGCTCGCTTTGTCAAGTTCTCTGAAGTCCACAGATATTCAGATTTCCCTAGTTTTCTTCTTGAAAATCACTAGATTTGAAATCCAATCTAAATGTATGATGGGATAGATTATCCCTACCTTCTTCAACTTCTCCAACTCAATTTTTACCAGAGGTTTCATCTTGGGATTCATCATTCTTATTTTTTGTTTCACCAGTTTAGCTTCTTCCTTCAAAGGATTGATATGTTGGAATATAGTTTTATCATAGGCATTCAAATCATCATAGGTACAAGTGAACACATCAATATATTATTTGAATAAGGAAACATACTGATAAACCTCTTAGGGGGTGCAATCAACTCACAAATTGACATATTTCGTGGACTGGTCTGTTCCAATATTGACTTTTCTTGTTTCTTGCACCTTTCGAACTAAAAATTCTTCAAGAAGATTCTTGGCATGATCATATTTAGTAAACAAAGGTTCAGCTTGTATACAATATTTCAGGATGACAATCGAGCTATCATCTTCTTTATCATCATCATTTAACAAAAAACTCTCCAATTGTTCATCATTCTCAAATACTTGTAAGAACTCAATGTTATCGGGAACAGATGGTCGAAAGGCTCTTTCTACCTGGAAAGATGCTTTTCTTAGGACATCACCTTGGTTTGATAATGAAGCCTCCAAGGCTAGTGAATCAGCCTTGTGATTCTTATCCCTTCGAATGGACGCGATGTTGAAGGAGATGAAATATTCCATCAGTTCATTAACTCTTTTGAAATACAACCTAAGTCTCTCCTTTTTGATTTTGTACTTTTGGGTAACCTGATTGATGACCAACTCTGAATCTCTAGTCACAATGAGATGTTCTATTTTCATTTCTTGCGTAAGGATCATCCCCTGGATCAAATCTTTGTATTTTTCATCATTATTCGTGCATGAAAAATCCGGTCTTATAGCACGGGGATACATCGTATTATCTAGGCTTATGAGATTAATCCCAACTCTGTTCCCAAATTTAGAGTAGGCCCCATCAAATGACATTCTCCAGTAACTTTCAAATAAACATTTTGGGCCTTCCAAGTCTTGAACTCGTTCTAGGCTTTTGTTGTTCTCTATGTCCAAGATAACATAGTTTCTGATCCCGACATCTGTGTAATATTCCATTAATTCATTATCCTTCTTCTTGAAAAAAAGGGAATTATGGGTTCATGAGGCACTTAAATCATTTCTCCCTCCTTTCCTGGTGTTACGAGGGAAAAAATATCTAGCGCTAGGGCAAACCACAATAGACGGATATGACTACATAAATCAACTCTATCCCAAAAACATGCTATATAAACCAATATGCAAGAGAGATAAGAAAGAGGCCTACCTCATCCAGGTGTTCGATGATGTCCACCATTGAGCACTTTGACCCAAATATTTATACCTGCAACTAGTTCTCAACAAACAAGCAAAGCAAGCATATGGTGATAATATAAAAGGTTAGCACATTAGATAGAATAATCCATTAACATACATGACAATTACTCCCATGGATAATAACTCATATATTTGAAAGATATCAATTGGACGAGAAAGGAGTATTTCTATTAATAAATGATTAACATAAGTGAAAACATTACAGACTTCTATGTCGGCATGGTTCGGAAGTTGGAACTGAGAAACTAAGTTCCTTCTAGCTGAGCCTCCACCAAAGGCAAGCTCATAGAAGGGAGACAATGAGGTTCTCCATCAATAAGGGAAGAGCTTGGGGGCTGAACACTATGTTTAGACTTAAAGGAAGAAGGGGTGCAGACTCAATATGAAGTAAATAATTTCTCCAGAGTAACTTTGCTCTCAAAGTTGAATTCTTTCTCCTCCTTTCCATCACTCAGAATTTGCCCAGTTATAACCTTCAAATGGAGCTAAAGGGATGAGTCAGAATGTTTCCAGTATATGGAAGGCCAAGGATCAAAGATCTCTTGTCATGACATGGAAACTCGACATTTAATTTTCATTTTTTGGCACAAATCCTGATGTACGCGGTTTGTAGTGGATTAGCCTGTGTATACGCATGCTGTATAGTAGGCAAGGTGTGTACATGTGGAAAAATATGTATTTTTAGCTCTAGATTTTACAAACAAGGATGATAATTCTACATAGGGAAATGGAAAAAGGCCCTCTATGAAAGATTGCATAGGGTGAGGCAAGTATTTCTATAACAAATGCCCCCTAATGTGTGAGGTCAGAGGAATATATGCGATGGCCAAAATACCTTATAAACGATCCAGAAGTGGAGTGATGGGGAACCAACTGGAAGAACTAGTTTCTCATTACATTCTGCACTGACTTTGCATACATGGTTGTCAATAGAATTACACTACAGATCCATGTGAAAATATACCAAACAAGTGTCCCTGGCCATGAATAGGAAACTACAAATGCGGTTGCATGCCAAACGTTGTCATAGTCACGAACAAGGCCGAGTAGAACCAGTCTCAAAGCCAATCTGAAGATATTTGTATACAATGGAGTACAATCTGATCTCCCATGATTACTAAAGTCATATAGGTACTGGTCCATTGAAAAGGAAGCAACAACTTAGGAAATCTACGGCCACATAGTGATGTCTTCAAGTCTTCTACACAATCCGCCAAGGGTGCAAGTATAAATCATGTGAATAAAGAAGTTGAGGTCGAACACAATGAGACATCGTTTGATTACCGGTCATTGAGGTATACCGTAACAAACACGAGACATCCTAGAGATAATGAAAGTAGGTATCAAGGCACTGAGTACATTCTTACAAGTGTGAATAAAGGATTTGGTGTCAAACACTTGAAGAATCCATAGATCAGGAGAAATTGATGTATTCCCAATTGTCGATGGTGAGAGAGTCTGCCACTAATTATTGCAAGCCTCAAGGTACTCATAAGTCTCTAGGTCCTGTTTCCAGAATAGATGATTTGAAGTCAATTGAAGGAGACCCATTGAAAAGAGAGAATTAAGGCATCTCTCATTATTCAACACGAGGTACAATGAAGGAGATTCACGATTTAGTGGAAATCGGATGAAGAACATGTTCATGAGCCAACTACCCTATGCATATTTCGTGTGTGCCAAGTGCAAGAAGTACACGAAAAAGACCCTATGAATAACAACCAATGATGAAAACTATTGATAAAGGCGAGGAAACCACCAATAAGGATAATGGAATCCAAGACACTTCACGAATCCCGATGTGTGAATAGATTTCTTACTGTTGAACACAAGGGAAACCACCCAGTCAATGACCAATGATGAAATGTCTACTGCTAGGTTCAAGGTTACCTACCAATGATGAAAGTAGGGCCAGGGTGCATGATAGGACTACAATATCATGTGACTCTGAGACAAACTGAGGGAATGGCCGACATGCAAAGTCAAGAGTTCTGAGAAGTGGTCGACACAGGTTGATAGAATTCCTTTGAACAAGAGCATAAGACATATGGAAGACTCTGGCATCATAGACTCGATGATGAAACCATGAGATGCATGAGGCATCAATGATATTATCCATAGGGACTGGAAGAGTAACTGGTCGGTAGACAAGACTCTGTAACGAGATCATCTTCTTAAGGCCATTCTAAACCAAAAATTATGGTGACAAAATGGACTCAATAACTTTGTGATTTGTTCAAAGGCAACAGGACTGCTACCAATATAAGATAATACTCCCTTCCCACCTGTCTTTTTTTGTTTTTTCATAGACAAATGAATGTTATGATAAATAGGAGGAAATGAGTGTCACAAGTAAGCAAAACTAGTTCTAGCAGTGGAACATACCTTTTCTCAATGCAAGGAGATGCATGTGGGAGATGGACACTCAGGGGAATATTCCCTCCTGGGTATAGGGTATCAAATTGCGAAGGATATAAACAAGGCTCTACTTGGTTGAGGATGCAAAACTGCTGAGGCAAACGGTTTATAACGCAAAGTGAGAACTGACTAAAGAATCAATACTGCAAGCAAGGGCATGAGATGCAATCACAACTTAATGCCAAAAAATGTCCTTTTTTATGTATTTTAGTCTACTTGGTGTGAAAAAGGGATAAAATTGTGCCAAATAAATGTCCTTTCAAATACAATTTACAAGTGTGAAAGAGACAAGTTCACTTGGCAATATTTTCACTTTTTGAAGACGAGTTAGAAAAGAGATTAAATTAAACTCGGTTTGGGAGTCCTCGGGGTATAAGGCAACATGTTTATGAGTGAGAAATGAGGCTTAACATAAAGTCATGTATTATCTATAAGGGACTCCTAGTCCTAAGAAAAAAATCTCGGCATGGGCACCAAATGAAGCAGAGGATGTAACTAGGGCACCCATGTCTAGTAAGTCTCTACCACTTGATAACGACACTACTTATAACATATGGAAGGTTATGTGTCACAACAAATGGGTTCATACCTAAGGCATAAAAAGTGACAGTTATAGGATAATGAGAAAATGCATGATGGAATGGATACCTATCCTATATGTTGGGTAGTGAAAATACCTTCCCATGGTGACGAACGACCAACAAAACGTTGAGATCCGCAAGAATCCCTGGTAAAAACTATAAAAACCAACTCAATCCACCCTTTTATTAGTCCATTAGGTGAATAAATGGCTCAAAAACATCGAATGTGGGTAAAAATTGTTTATAAATAGTAACAAAACCAAAAATTACTATACCATTTTGATTTTTTACCCAAATAGTGCAAATTGGACCAAAATACCTCCAAGATTCAAGTGGTGATCGTGGGAGCGTCAGGAAATGAAATCAGAAACCGTCTAGACCAAGTAATTCTTCTTCTCTTCCTCTTCATTTCCAGTGGATTAAAAATTTAAATTAGGTTCCACATTTTTAGTAATTGAGGGTGTAAAATGTGAAAATCGGTGTATGTGAGTTGTCTTCTATCGAGTAGTGTATACGATGAGCTATACACGCTTGTGAAAACTGCAGAGCGCATATATCCAACCCTATATGCGACTGTGAGTAAGGTAGCTCACGTGTAGGCATGCAATCAATGAATTTTAAGGATGCTAACTCAAATTTTGGCTTTCCTTTCGCAGGGTGGTTCTTGAATGGAGAGAGAGAGAGAGCACAAGGAGGTCGATGTTGTTATGGATCGAGATCTGGGGGCCCAAATGGCCTTAAAGAGATGTGGCTTATAGAAATTTTGGTCAATCAAAGGAATGAGGGCCCAGGTGAGGTTGCTTGAGATGCTTGTGGGTTACTGAGACACTGAGAGTGAAAGATTCATCCTCGATGGGCAATCGTTGAGGATCAAAGTAGAGGATATGTACTTTTTGACTGGTCTATCATGCCAGGGATAGGTTGTAAACCTAAAATCATGGGGAGTAGGGAGAGGAATGAAAATAGAGGAGAATGAAAATAGAGGAGGACATTGATGCCCACTGTGTAGAAGGGAATCCTAAGGTAGGGAGTGAACTCCCTATCCGGGCGATAAAAAATCTCATTCTGAAGATTATTGTGCTTGTATTGAATAGGATCATAGGTTTGACCGTGTTGCACTAGGAATCAAGGCCACTCATGTTCTATGCAGTGTATTTAATGAGACCTACAATGTATGATTGGTGTACCTCAGTACTGGAAAATATGAAGAGCCAGTTGATAGAGTGCAAACAGGGGAGTAAGAGGAATTTTGGGTTTGCCTCTATCTTATGTAGTTTATTTTTTGAGCGGGTTCCATGTTTGGGACCTAGAGTCAAGATTCTTCCTAGACGACCTCACGATCTAGCCATGGCATGGTAGACTGAGGTAATGCAGTGACAAGGGGGAGGTAGGGTGTCGACACCCTAAAACGAGGATTTCTTCTACTAGTGGAAGTGACAGGTCATTTTCCCTAGATGACTATCCCTATGCAGGGATAGACTTCTGAGAAGATCCAGATGTGCCACTTCCACCAGGGACTGCCTATGGTGACATAGGTATATCAAATGTTTTTAAATATTTCATTTTTTTGTATTTTTGTATAACAGAACAAAAATATTTTTCGATAGTGCTTAAGTATTAACTAGACACTTGTGTAACGCAGATGTGGGTCCGCGATGGTCGGAAGGGTTTCCTTGACATCGATGGAGGAACCGAGGAAACGAAGCAGCGGGAGGAGAAGCTTATATATTCCTACAAAATGTGCAGGGAAACCTGTCTTGTTTGACTCAGAGGATTCCCATGGTTCAGGTAGAGGATCTACCTGAAGCCATGTAGCGACAGGTGGTTGGTGTACCCAGAGCTTGGGTACGACTCTTTCGACATCTCGCAAACTCCATATTTTTTTACTAGGACAAACATTTGGTGCCACAGGCGTAGATGTCATGGGATATTTTAGTACTGGTTGTATATGTGTATTGAGGGTATTAACACCAATTTTGTACTATAAATACCATATTTTTTGAAATATAAAAAGAGATCTTCGGCCTTACTTGTATTTTATAATGTGTACATTAATGAGATGGTTTTCTTTTCTTTAATTATGTGACAAATTCCAATCTAAAACCAAAATTAGCATAAGCATCAGACACATGATTAGAACTCCTAGGAATGTGATAATATCTAATAAAATCAAACTGTCATTCTAAAAGACATACCCATAGGAATCATCGAATAAAGTAGGATCACGCACGCAGTAACTGTCGTTCAGCTGACATACTACTAACTGGGAATCCAGGAGAACCTCTAAAGAGAAAATACCATGTGAGATAGAATAGAGAAAAAGTTCTATAATGACACTATATTCGGACACATTATTCGTGGATAGCCCTAGGAATACACCAGTAGACCCTTGGGTGAGTAAACCACCCAAGTGGCAGAAGCCAAGTTTTGTGTGTGACAACTTGCTCCGTCTGTGAATACTAGGTAGACCAAAGACTCCGTTGACATATGCCAACCAAGGAAAAACTTTATAAACAAGATGAAGACAAAAAGAAAGGGAAAATATATATATACACTAAATTACATCTTTTCCACCCTACTCCCTGACGAAAAGAAAGGGGAAAGGTAGACCAAAGAGTTTCACCCAAGCTTGGTGCTGAAGCATAATATCTTTTCAAGTAGATCCCATTTCTGGGCTCGGCCAACATATTTCCTTAATAATATTCTAACTCATAGGCTCCTTTTTCTAAGACACGTTGCATGATATAAGGACCATGCCACACATGGGCTTAAAATTTCCTTCCCCTAGTGGTTCTTTGGCTTGATCATACAAGAGGACCAAGTCACCCTCATCGTACAATCGAGGACAAACAGACTTATTGTACTGGACCTTGACACGTTTCTTTTTTTCCTCGATATCTGTAAAGGCGTCTCGACGTTGCTCATCAAGACTCTCTAGGTGTACAAGGCATCACTCAAGATCGAGAGTGTCAGGTAGGAGCATGACTACCAAATTAAGATAAGGGATTTCACATTCAATAGGTAATATCCACTCCACAATGTGTACTAAGTGGAAAGGGGAAAATATGGTGGCAGTCTTGACCGAGGTTCGGTATACCTAGAGTGCGGTATATAGAATAATGTGCCAGTCGGACTTACTCTAGCTGACAGGTTTTTGCAAAGTGGTCTTGAGAGACTTATTGATGACCTCTACTTGTCCATTTTCTTGGGGGTAATAAGGAGAATAGTGACCATGTCTAAACCCCAACTTAGATTTTATTTCTTCCATCATTTCATTTTGAAAGTGATTGCCATGATCAGTGACAATCTCACTCGGGATATCGAACCGGGCGATAATTTGATTGAATACGAAGAAGGTTGAAATCTTCCCATCAGATTTAACTATAGGCATAGCCTCAACCCACTTATTAAAGTAGTTGACAACCATGATAATGTGTTGATTCCTTCCAACCAAAGTTGGGCTGCAATCCACGAAGTTCACCCCCCACTTGGTGAAGGGAACAATTGTAATGACTGGGTGAAGAGGGGCTGGATGCGAGTGCATTTTCCAAGTGAACACCTGGAAGTGGTGACAATTCTTAACCTCTTCAATACAATCTTTAAAGATTGTAGGCCAGAAATAACCAACTCACAAAATTTTGGGTTGTTGCAAGCCCGAATAGATGACCACCATAAGCCCCATTGTGGAAATTTTTTAGGACTGACTTGACTTCTCCGTGAGTTAAAAAATGATGCAAGATATTGTCTATTCCTTGACGATACAAAGTATCACTGACGATAGTATATTTCTTAGATTGGTATCTTATACATCGTCGGTCATCTCACGAGAGATGTTGAGGGAACTTCAACGTTTGAAGATAGAGAAAAATGTCTCCATGCCAGGGGTATGACGATGAGACAAGAAACATTTGTTCATCCATGAATGAATAAACATTGATAACATCCTCATCTAATCATGGAAAGTCAGATATTAACTCCGTGAAGACTAGTGATTTCTTGGATTTCACAGAAGCGAAATTGAGATCAAACTCTTGTAAAATGACAATCCATTTATTATATTTCCCCCCTATGATACGCCTAGTAAGGACGTATTGAAACGGATTGACATCGATGACCACAGTTGTCTTGCAAAGCAATGTATAATTACACAAACGTTGGACTACGTGAATGACAACCAAAGCTATCTTTTCAACATTAGAATAATTAAGCTCAGGACCGACTAAATTTCAAATAAGATAGTAGATGATGTGATCATGGATCTCATCATCCTCATGGACCAGAACCATACAAATCATCTCCTCAGACACGATGATATAAAACAAGTAATCCCTATTGTAGTTAGGAGACTTCAATAGAGGCACCGATACCAAGGATTTCTTCAAAGCATCAAAAGACTCCTGGGCTCGCTCACCCCAGATAAAAGGGGTGTCATTATTCAAAAGACACATGAAAACCTTAGTGATATTGGCATAATTCACTATAAAACGACGTAGAAAGTTATCTTTCCCCTGTAAACCTTGAAGTTGTCTAATATTACATGAGGGAGGAAATCGAAGTATTGCCTCAACCTTTAACATATCTACCATGATCCCAGTCTTAAAAACTAGAAATCCCAAAAGACGACCAGACCTAACGCAAAAGTTTCACTTGTGAGGGTTCAACCGGATTCTATAGTAATGACATCTTTCAAAAAATAGAGGAAGGTGTGTAGCATGATCTACTCTCTTGCAAGAGTGAGCAGCAAGATCATTAAGGTAAGCTTAGACTATGTGCTTAAGATCGTGAAAAGTGAAAGTCATGGCACGTTGGAAGGTTGCTCCGGCATTTTTAAGGCCGAAAGGAATTTTCCAGTATGAGAAAGTACCCCAAGGAAAAATAAATTCCGTCTTGTGTTGATCCTCAGGTTTGATTTGAATTTGGTTATACCCTGAAAATTCGTCCATAAAATAAAACACTTCGCTTCCCACACACTCGTCGAGAATCTGATCGATGAAAGGTGTGGGGAAGTTATCTTTAGTACATTGCTTGTTCAGGTCACAACATTCCATACATATGTGGATAGTTCCTTGCTTCTTATTCACAGGAATGGGGTTGGATACCCATTCAGTCAAGGGAACCGGGTAGATGAAGCCAGCATTAAGTAGTTTCTCCACCTCTGCCTTAATAGTAGGGGCCTTACGGGGATTTACAACTCTAAGACGTTTTTGAATAGGCTTAGCATCCATATAAGTTCTAATCTCATGTTCGACAATACAAGGGTCGATTCCTGGCATCTCTTCATATGACCAAGAAAATACATCTCGAAATTCCTTGGAGAGTTCGGTGTAGATCAAGATTTTTTTTGGCGAACAATTTTCACCGATATTTACATTTTCAACCTTGCCAGGGGTATGAGAGATATTGATCGTTATAGTAGGAGAAATACTCGCCATGTTTCCTTCAGCATAAATTCCATGCGTATCAAGTGGAACTATTATGTGACCGACTATCTCACTCAAAGTAGATTGAAAGTCATCTTGTTCGATTCTTTCAAGATCTGGGAGAAAATAAGAGTGATGATGCATATCATCCCAAGGTCCGTTGGAACCATTCATGGCTTCAATGATAGCTTCATCCAAAGGAAAAGTCTCATTTAGGCAATCATGTGAACAAGAAAATGAAGTGGCCCACATGGGCCTAAGAACAAGATCCTCCTCGTCCATCGGTGAGGTAACATGATCGGGATCAGTGGAAGAGTCAAGAACAACTTGATACGCAATCTCTGTTGCCGAAAGTGGCATGGCCATTCCAGCATGCAACTGACCTTCACAATACAAATTCAGGGAAGGTAGAGTCCATGGATCACTAAAATAGGAAGTGCCGAAAGGAATGGAACTCCCTATTGAAACAGGCTTATGACACATGGTGTAAACATGGTGAATCAGTGTCATGAATTCGAAAGTACCCATAAGGGAAGAATACATTCCGACACCAATATTCTCAATTGTTGGCTAAGAATTGTCGATCACAGGGATCGACTATCCAACAGATGGATTGGGGCTAGTGTACACAAACGATAATTGGTCGATCATCATGATCTTCCCTTCATGAGGAAAACAAAGAGTATGGAAGATGGACGATACGATGTCGACCATAGCATAGGTCCAATGAGTCCTAGTAATAGGTTATAATCAAGAGGCTCATCAACTACCTCTACGTCCACCTCTACTATCTTCCCACCTAACTAGATTGGAAAGGCAGGAAGAATATCGTGAGGGTAGAAGGAATGAACGTCGAAAGTAATCAACATGTTCAATGAATTAGAAAGGGTCGGAGAACCAAGATATTTCCAATAGATCAGGGACATCACACATGTAGCATCACCTTCATCAACAACCACACGTTTGATGGTATCATTTGAGTAATCCACGTGGATTTAGAAAGACGCATGGTAAGGCAAGTGAGGCTTCACATCCGTTATGTCAAACTTGATAAATTTTGAGCCACTGAGTTCTACATCTCCTAAATAAGATAGTAAGGCATTCCTCTGTGAAGGACACATCTGGAGTACCTCCAAATCCAACATCATAGAAGGGGTTTGACCCAAGTCCTTCATAATAGAGTAGTTTTGGGCGGATCTAGCATTTGGATTCTGGGTTGAGAACTTGAGTACTCCTTTCAGAATATGAGGTGGTGGCTCTGGTTTTTCAATCTATAAGTCTGTCTCCGGAGGAGGAGGAGGATATTCTAGAATAGGAATAGCTTGTGAAGAGATATAATCTCGATATCGAGTGGCTATATTGATTTTTGCATCGACCATATTGATACACAAATGATCACCATCTTGCAACGACGGGTTTTGACTCCCACCAGTCAAATTTTCGACGTTTGAGGAGCTCGAGGCCATGTGCTGGTTATGTGGAAATGGATTTGTCAGCATGACAGGCGGTAGAGATAATAGCTTCGCAACTTCCGTAAGTTTGGGGCATAAATAGGTAAGGTGAACATCTATGCAAAGGTTACAAGGAAACTTCACCTTACGTCTTTCTCATTTTCCCTCTCTAGCATTATTATTCGTCTTCTCATTATTATCATTATCCTTGGGTTTATTACCATTTTTCCCACCCTTATGATTATTATGTCCTTTCTTCTTATTCTTGCCTATTTTCTCGTTACCATTTGGGTTTGCTGACAATTCCACAGAATGTACATCTATCGACTGAGTGGGGTTGGAAGACACAAATGAAGTTGACCCTCTTGTAGACTGATTTAGAGACAACTCTTTCAAATGGCTTGTCACCGAGTCTGCAAATCTTACATTGGTGGAACCTACAATGCCATCGACATGAGGTCTTGGATTTTGTCTAGGATCATAAGTTGATCATGGTGCATCCAGAATAAGGTGGCATAACATCCCAAACTGAGTGTATATCATATCTAACTGTTGGGCTCTAAAGATTGCTTCTTCCTCAGTGGTAACCCTGAAAGTAGCAACGTCCTTCGAGATAGGAGCGTGAAAAGACTTAAGGAACCATTATAAAATAAATTTCAGGGGTATAGGGGTCTTAATCAACCTCTTTCATCTACGCCACTCCTAGATATGATCCGAGATATGAGTGGTGATGTCCTGNCCAGCTGACTAAAGGTCCCAAATGTCCCCCTAGGTAGCTCAATATACTATTTCGCAGCAACTCCGATAAGGGTGGGTTGAAATAATCTTAATCGAATAGAATTGTCATTAAGGGAATTCGATGAGCACCAAAGGTGAAAGGTAGTGATGTGATCACTAGGATCTTCTCCATTCTTACCCTAAAACTTCAGGATGTCCGAAGAAATCTTTGTGGGGATGGGGGGACATGTAGGATCATGACTCATAGGGTCGTTCATTAACTTAGACAAGTTTGGAAGATTAAGCGTGGCCAGAAAAGGGGGACGAGGTTGTAGCATCTGGCCCCAAACTCTTGGGAAAGATTGTGCTTGAGGAAATGTAGCCCATCTAGCATTTTGGTAAGCACCATATCCCTATCCAGGATTATATGGCCCTCCTCTGGGTTGATTCATAAAAGGTTGGTTGGGCATCATTGTAACAGGAATGTTCTGTTGGGGGTTACAAAAATTTCCACCAATCGGATTGGATTTGGGTTGGGGGTTTCCCAAAGCGTGAAACTAACCTCCTTTGGGTGGGAATACAAAGGATAGAGGTGGATTTGTCATGCCAAACATATTGGTCAGAATCGACACTGAGGAGGTAGGGGTATAGGATGGAACTTGAGCCGAAGCTTGTTCACCAGGTTGGTTGTTCCACCTAGAAGTAATAGGATTAGACCCGGGGTTAAAAGTGGGGATACCTCCTAGATTAGGAGTCATTTGAGGGATTTGAGAACCAACAAATGAAAATGGAGTGTAAGGGGGTGTAGTTCCCCCAATCCTAATGCTAGCAGTATGGCCAACAGCCAGGATGGAATTTGAAAAATGTGAAGTAAATTTCAACATACCATAGGAAAAAGGACTAGAAGCCATAGGGATGGACTGAACATTATAGCCCGAGTGACCAAGAGACTAAAAATGGTTCACGGCAAGGTATTGAGAATTTACTATAGGTTGAGCCATAGTAATGATAGGTGCCTCCAACACTACAACCATTGTGGCTGTAGGAGTCGAAGGGGTGCCATTAACTATTGTGGGTGTGGGAGTTGAAGGGATCCTAGTGTTATGAATATTAGATTCAGTACTCATCCTTGTAGAATAACAAGTCTGAACAATGGAGGTGTGTGTATCACACCTAATAAATCTACGTCTTTTAGAAGGCAAAGACTCAAAATTCGGTGGTAACTTTAACAAGCGACAGGACCGACGGGGATGTTGGTCTGACTCCATGATGACTTAAGACTCTAAAGATAAAAAAATATATCCTAAGGCCAACTAGTAAACAAATAGAACACCAAAACTCAAACGACCAATATGCATGCAAATGGGGTAAAGTGGTTGAGTGGCCTCCCTCCCTAAAGAAGGTATGTCCCTCCCAAGAGGGGCCTGAGACTTCCTGCTAAATATAGAAGGTATCAAAATCAGTTATAAGGGCCCTCATGGGCTTAACAACCAGTCAATCAGATCCCCCTGGAGAGGTAATCCTCCATAAAGGTTGTGTGTTGTCTGACCCTTATCTGAGCCAGGGAACCTACAAAATAACCCCCACAAGTAACCTATGTGGAACCTAAGTCAAGAAACTAAGAAACAAATGTATAACCATTGCACATGCGAGTAGTTGTAAGTCAGGTCCACCATATGGGTAGGGTAGCAAAGTACGAAAACTTGAAAGAATCACCTCTCACGGAGGTAAAGGCACTAGCAAGATCCCCAGATACCAATAGATCCCTAGAAATATCTCTGATACTAAGAAGGTATCGGGGGGATATCCCTTCAACCAACCTCGTGCGACCTCGTGATTAACTCTGGTGTGAGCGGAGCCTCCTGATATTACCAATTATACACTGGATTTCTCCACTTCTTTTCTTAGACACATATGTTGATTTAATTGCCTTGGAGAAGTTTACTCACAAAATCCTATTCCAAGGCACTAAATCATAAGCTAGTTTGTGCACCCTAGAAAATAAAATTGTGACTAATCAATTTTAAATTATAGCGTTAGCTTTAGTGGTCGTGATTACTCAAAAAGGTATGGTAATGAAACTCATGATGTTATGACTCTACAAGAAAAGTAAATATGAATATAATGCAAAGTCCTAACTTTAACTTTCAATGAATTATATGCTTCTAATAATGAATGCAATTTTCAATTTCAACTCTACAATTCTAAAGTAAAAACACAATCTTTCACTAAATGCACTAAGCTAATGACAAGGACTCAAAAGACAAAAATTCCAAGCAATGCAAAATTCCTATTTTTTTGTATTTTCAATATAATAATAATGAAAATGCATGGACTGATAAGAAAATTGATATATAAATTCTACTGTGTATAGAAAGAGATAACTCAAGAAAAATTCCAAGGAGTAGAACACCCATCCCAATGTACAAGGACAATAAAAAATGAAAAGTTGATGAGAAAGACTCCGCCCAAAAATTCAACTCTAGACAGGTTTCCTGTCATCCCAGAGACACTCAACAAGCACTGCATAGACCTAAGAAGGCTCAACAAACATCAAATCCCACCCAACAATCAACATACCAAGAAAACAAGCAAGGAAAACTGATGTATGTGAATTTTTAGCAAAACAGAGCGTATATACGCATCTTGCAGAGAGACAACTCACATATGTACATGATTGTCAGGGAAAAAAGCATGTATATGTTTCGAAACAAAAGGATAGGCAAGGGAGAAGGATGAAAACTCAGACCCAGAGTGAACATAAACTATGAAGTAGTGATAGGATAAGAAAAAAAGGAATGAGAGAAATGTAAGGAGAAAAATTACTCCAAACCCTAAGAAAGAAGGTCAATCCCTAGTATGGTCGCCAATTCTGTTACTAGGGAAAAAATCTCTATGGCTAGAGTAAACCCCAATAGACGGATATGACTACAGAAATCAATTTCATCCCAAAAACATGTGATATAAACCAATATGAAAGAGAGATAAGAAAGAGGCCTACCTCATCCAAATGTTTGATGATGTCCACCATTGAGTACTTTGACCCAAAGCTTTGTACCTGCAACTAGTTCTCAACAAACAAGCAAAGCAAGCATATGGTGATAATATAAAAGGTTATCACATTAGGTAGCATAATCCATTAACATACATGAAAAATACGTCCATGGATAATAACTCGTATATTTTCAAGATATCAATTGGATGGGAAAGGAGCATTTCTATTAATAAATGATCAGCAGAAGTGAAGACATTACAGACTTCTGTGTTGGTACGGTTCGGAATTAAGAAACTAATTTCCTTCCATCTGGGCCTCCACCACTTCAATCCTCCACCAAAGGCAAGCTCATAGAAGGGAGACAATGAGGTTCTCCATCAATAAGGGAAGAGCTTGGGGGATGAACACTGTGTTCAGACTTAAAGGAAAAAGGGTTGCAGACTCAATATGAAGTAAATAATTTCTCCAGAGTAACTTTGCTCTCAAAGTTGAATTATTTCTCCTCCTTTCCATCGCTCGGAATGGGCCCAAATATAGCCTTCAAATGGAACTGAAGAGTCGAGTCAGAACATTTCCAGTATATGGAAGGCCAAGGATCAGAGATCTCTTGTCATGACATGGAAAAACGACATTTAATTTTCATTTTTTGGAACAAATCCTAATGTACACGGGCTGTAGTGGATCATCCTGCGTATACGCATGTTGTATAGTAGGCAAGGTGCATACATGTGAAAAAATATGTATTTTTAGCTCTGGATTTTACAAACAGGGATGATAATTCTGCATAGGGAAATGGAAAAAGTCCCTCTGTGCAATATGGCATAGGGTGAGGCAAATCTTGCTATAACACTTGGTAACATCATACAACTGTCATCTTTCGTTATATATCCACAGATCATGGAGGTCCGATCTCTTCCCAACACAAATCCATATGTTGGAGGCAAGTATACCATGATAATGTTAAAGATTGTGATGATATGGGGGGCTGCTATAATCCATGCACAAAAGTCCTTGATATCTACATATGTTGGAAACTTTCTAGAGTCAATTGCATATATGCTCTCACCAGTTTCATAATACTTAGTGCAAGTCATGCCCAATGCTTCCATGACCACAAGTGGAATTATATTATTTTTCGCACCAGTATCAACTAAACAGTTATGTAGTGCAACTTCATGGTTTTCAATTGAGATGTAGAAGGGAGGAGTTTTAACTCTCATCTTAGTAGTCAATGGGATTTGGTTATGTTTTGGAGTGGTAATAACAACTTCAGTTCTTTCTGATGGATCATCCAACAACTTCAGGATGTTCTTCCTTTGCTGAGGAATATTTACCACTTCCATAAAAGGTAGACTTATCCTCAACTTACTTAAGTCCTCTATGACATTATATGTCATTTGAGATGAGCTCGACGCCACGTATTGGCTTGTGGTTCCAACTGTCACTTTCTCATTTTCATTTTCCTTTCCTTTTTCTTTTTCGAAGGCACCTTTACTCTTTGATCTATTTACAAACCCTCTTGTCTGGGCGATGTTTTCATTCGAGTTAGGATCATTGTCTCCCTCTCCACATATATTCATGGATGTCTCACATCCATCCACCTGCATTGTCTCAGAGATTTCATCAGGTAAGTAATAACCTTCTTGCTCAACCACTTTCTTGTCATAGACATCATCCAAAACAATCACGTTTGGATTAGGCAATCTGGGAACCCTTGGTCTCTGTGGGTCATCAGTATTCTTGAACGTGACTCTATTTTCACGTGGAGGGTTTCTCCTTTGTTCGGGAATCGACTTTCTTGGGTTTGGCATGTAATTATCTCCCCTTCTCAACCTGTTTATTTCATTCTACATTTGTTTGATGGTTCTATTCATCTATGCAATCTCAATTCTTTTCTTTGTTTCTTGTGCCTCCACAGGATCAACTTTTACGTCAGGTATGGTTCCTTTAAAAAATACTCCTCCCACTATTTGGTTCTGAGCCACCCAAGGTTTAAGTTCTTCATTTTTTCCCGAGATGGAATCTCCTTGATTATCAATATTTAGTCCTTCGATCTGCCTTTGTACTCTTCCTAGTATAATGTTGAGGTTGACACCCATTTCAATCATAATTTCTTCCATCTCAATGGCCTTAGTCATTGCTTCCTCCAAAGTATCCATTTGGGATGTTCTAATGGAATATTTTACATTCAGAGTAATTGCATTCTTATAGAAATCGAGAATGACCAGGTCATTTGGTATTTTTTCTTCTAGGATTCTACTCAAGGTCTTATTGAACCTGATATTAAAATCTCATATCCTTTCATTCTTCCTCAACCCAATTTGGGTGAAGTCCGTGAGAAGGGTATGGTAGGAAATTATGGGGGAAAAAATAGTTAGGACCATATCTTTGAGGTTGTTAAATGAGTAAATGGATCTACTGGTCAATGTTGTATACCATTCATAATCTCTTTCTGATAAAGTTTGCAGAAAAAACCTTACCATGACATCATCATATTCAACTCGACGAAAGTCACAAACGTCAAGAAATAAGTGCAGATGACTCTTTTCATAAATTGTTCCATCTCCAGAAAATTACTTTAAGGTACCCTTGGGGAGAATAGGGAGCTCATGCTGTTCAAATATGATATTAAGAGGGGAATCTCTCACCCTCCTATTTCCAAACCCCAGGATTCCTTGGTTTCTTGCGGCATCTCTTTCGCCTCCTTGTCTCTCCTCATGATGTTCGTCTTGGGGTTGTTCATTCCTTTCTGCCATCTCTGGGGAGACTTCAGGTATATACTTTTCACTTGTAAAAATAGAGAGTTTCATGTATTTCCTTCTGGTGATGGGTCCCTTTTATTCTTCCAACTTCAATCCCAACCATGTTCTCGTGACACTCTATCTAGCCTTTGATTTCTTTGATCTTGTCATTTTTCTCTCCTCTGTTTTCGGAGAATTTATCTTTCTTCTTATTGGAATAATATGTACCAAGACCTTTATAACTCTTCTCAAGTATGGGCTATATTTATTACCATATTATACAACTGTTTTAAAATGATTCATTGATTATTCAATCCAATTTCTAAATGGGGTTGTTCACCCTGGGGTAAATTCATATATTCTTTCACAAACACTCAGCCAGGTTCTGAATTTTCAATTCAGTCCCCAGTATGGTCTCCAAAAATGTTGACGCTTGAATCCGTTAAGAACGAAACGACAACCTCATGAGGATATAAATCCCCCTACGTTTTTATAGAGGTGGTACTACTCTTTTACTTCATATTTACATGGGGCTTCGAGTCTTCAAAATATGGGACTTGTGCAGAAGTTCGCCTTGGTAATTAATGAAACATAAAATAACAGGAAATAAAACGTTTTTTTTTTTTTTTAAGAAGGTTCCTAAGAAAGGATCAAGAATCACACATTTTATACATTAAAGCAAAATAAGAAAAATTTCCTCAAATCCATCATAGTTTAACTAAATATTTCCAATCACATGAAAAATTAAAATAAAATGGTCAACATGCATAAGAGATCTTTGACAAATTGATACATGGGAAACTCAATGAAGATAACGATAGATCAACCTAAATACTTTATATTCAAAACAACTGGGTTACAAAACATAGTCGAGATTGTTCCCAAAATAGCTCTCTTTGGAATTTCTAAAACGTATATAGCTCACTACATATTCTATGAAATTAAAATGCGATTGTCTTAATGATTGGGATTGGGGATCCCATGGAACATAAAGAAAATATGTATAAGAATGAAGTTTGTAGAAAGAAGAAAGTGGGCAGCGGAAGACAACAAGACCTGGTAATAAGAAAAGGAAATTATCAGTGTTGGGTTAAACCTTTCTATTTAAAGAGCTGGAGTAACTGGATGAAGATCTTGATAAAGAAAGAAATATGTGATCAACGTGAACTTACTATGATCTTATCTCATGGTTTTCACTTGCTCATTGATGTCCTTTTATGGCCTTCATCAACGGTTATAGGAACCGTCTCAACTGTCCTTTTCCCCACATCGGTAAGTTTGTCGACAACCTTTTTAAACCACTCCTCAATGTAACTCCTCATTGGTGCCACATTGATTTCGTGCCAGATTTTTGTATTGAAGAGCTCGACTTCCAAGTCCCTTAGATAAATAGAAATATTCCACAGAGCTTATTCAATATCTTGATTTTTAATCGAGTAGTCCACAAGCTAGTTTTCGACATCATCTTCACTATACTCAAGAATGCCATAGAATTTTTCAAATGATAACCCCTTAAAGATCTCAACTTATTCTTCAAATGATTTCTTGGTTAATAAATATGAGTTGAGTATCAATTTGGGGTCTTGGACCTCATTGGTGCTCCCATATAGGTCTATCTCACTCATCTTTTTGAATAATTCTTCTCTTCTGGTTATGGCCTGGTTGCATGCTTGGACAATAATATTCAGGTTTTTAACCTTTTCCTTCCAACATGCATTTAGTTGTTTTATCCGGTTCAGAGAAGGGATATCCTCCTCTCTTCTTCTCAACTCTATCATATTGGTAACTTTAAAACCAAAGGGTACAACCACATCGAGGTAAAAACCTTCCTCATTTTTCAAATCTGCTTGTAAATATTCATGAAAAGTGTGTTCTCTCATTCCAAAAGAGACCATTCTTTTTGACATGTCCCAAGGCTCTGTAATTAATTCCATTATTTTCTTGATATTATTCTTCGCATAGCGTCGGGCTGATGTGAGAAGTCTTGTCGATCCTTTTAATTTTGCTACAGATGTGGTAGGCTCGATCATTGCTAAAGGACTAGAAAGTGCTGGAAGAGGAATTAAAGTTTCCTCGAATTATCTAATTCATTCCTTTAACCTGACATTCTCCACTTCAATGGTTCTAATAGAATTATCTATAGCATCTCCAGTTGCTCGATGAATTTAGGAAATTTGGGAAGTCTGCATGTTCCGTAGGTTAATCTCTGAACGAGATTTACCCTTTTTATATTTTACATCTCTTTTCTCAATAATCAAATTTTTGGATTCGATGTAAAAAAAAATGCTTTGAAATACAAAAGAATATTCTTCATCAAAGGTCTCAATCTAAATTATTTCCATATGAGGGTTCTAGTGGGCAGTTTTCTCTACCTGGTCGATGTTGGGGAACACTTTTTCAATGTCAATTTCGAGTTCCATATCCTCGAGGGAGTGGTCATGGATTTAACTTTCACCTCGAGGTCCCTCCTCTTCTTGCACAATGTTTTTTCTTTTCTTCCTCAAAGGAAGCTTGTGAGAACTTTCAATTTTTCCTGAAGGAGGGTTCTTATCTCCTCCTCTTCCTGAAGAAATGTGGGCTACTTTCTTAATTTGGTGGGCCGTTGGAGCACTCCTCCGAGATGTATTACTCTTTGGAGTGGCAGTCAGGTATTGGGCACTTTTATCACCTAGACCTTTTCCTCTCTGCTTGTGTGACTCATTGGTGCTGAGTATGGTTTCCAGGTCACCAGTGTCATGAGAAAAAGTGCCTGAGAAATTATCTTTGTCTTCATTCATAATAGTATTAATGAAAGAATTGTTGAAACCAACATCCAATATATGTTCTACAAAATTTCCTCTAGGGTCGAAGCCTTTTACTCTTTCAACATGTCTCAAATTTAGACCATGTAAATGGCCTACAAATTCATCAATCTTATTCATGTTTATGAATACGAAGTCCACAAATTTCCAAGGAAAAGGAATGAATTTCTTTTTTCTTTTTTCATGGAAAAAATGCAACCAATAGTTGCACTGCCTTTCTATTTCAAGAACGAATAATTTGTAAGATATGTGACATGGAAGGAATGAAGGATTTTCCTTGGAATAAAAAATCCTTATAACATTATAACTCTCCATTTTTTCCAATGTCCCCTTCCTATATAGGAACTTACTCGCCTAGTCAGACATCCGTGGAGTGTCCTTTCCAAACAACAAGCCCTTAAAAACTGAGAAAAAATCATTAAAAAATTCATAAAAATGTTGGGCGGCATTGTGCCTCCATAGTGTTTGATACAAGAAGATTATTGGGTCGAATTCACAATTTACCTTCTTACACATCGACAATCTTGGGAAATGAAAAAAATGTGCTATCAAAAAAACCAGATAAGATAACATAAAGAATTTCTTATCCATCTTGTATTGAGATAATTGGGAAGAGATTTCAATTGAAATCAACTTGCCCCAATCAAAGATGGCATGGTCTTTAACGATAAAATATAGAATGTACAGAATCATGCGAGAGATCATGGTTGTAGTTTCTTGTCATGTTATCCTCGTAAAAATCCAAGCAATTTCTTGGAAAGGATTTTTTAATGAACTAACCTGCAATATCGTGATGTCTATGGGGACGGACGTTGGGTTCTCTAGGTAAGGTAAGAGGTCCAACCCATTGTCATTATTCTTTAAGAATTCTCTGCAATTATCGCCCTTGAAGGTAAGCATTGGCTCGGGAAGTCTTAAAATATTATGCAATACCTAGGGTGACAAAGAGATAGGGGGATGATCATGAAATTGGATGATCCTATGGCTTGGAATATAACTCTCAGCGCACCAAGTAACCAACTCCTTCGAGTCAAAAATGTTTTGGATGCACCTTGTGCATGAAATTCCATACTTCTAGATGACTTCCTTCTGGGAATAAGGGGATGAGTAGTAGGAATATTCTCTGGACCACTGAATACTCTGGTCCTCATGCCTAAAAATATTCAATGTATCTAACCATAATTGTTGTCGAGTTTCTTCCATAAGTTGATGAGAAAATTCCCTTGGTCCAGATTATGTTTAAAATGAAGGCTGGAGGGGGGTAATATAATCCTCCGTAAATCCTTATTTAACTTTTTTTAATAGGATATTTCCTTGAGCCTTTCACTTATTAATGACCATCCTTTTGAACTTGTATGGTAAGTTATTAGCATTAAAAGCATAGTAAATTTGCATTGGGAAGGGCACTAGGTTGGCGGGGAGGGATGGGAGCAAAATATGGTTTTAGATTTTTTGTAGGCCCACGAACCCACAAGTGTTATTGGATAAATCTATAAGTGCGGACACAAAACGATCTCCCTAGATCCACCTAGATCTAGAACAAAGAAATACAGAACATGACTCTTTCCCTAGATTTTGACCATTGAATTAAATAGGAGGCAAGAACTAAGAACATACCTTATTATCGCTTCCTATGGTATTTTTTGCTCTAACTTCACTCCAATGATATTGTGTAGCTAAGACCAAGACAACTCAAACCAATCGGAGTGAAGACAACTCAATATATTCAACAGTCAATCTATGTATATGATCAAGGAATTATACAATAAAGTGGAACTAACTTTATGGGAAAGGGACATATTACTGTATCATATTAATGGAAAGTAAAGATTACAATCTGAGCCTTGATGTTTCAAACTTACTTTCAATGGCCCTTGGCTCCGACACACACACTTTCTCACTTGCATGAAGAAGATCAACCACCTTTGATAAACTTGCTGGAGTTTCCTAGCTGCTGTAAATTCAATCCTTCACACAATATTTCACCAATTCTCCAATGAGACTTGCTTCTCCTTGTTTGCTTAACCTTTTCCATGAGAATTCATTCAATATATAGGAGAGAATGAATTGGTTACTTGGATAAGAATGATCCCAAAATATCAGGGAATCCAGTACTAGGATAACCATTCGAATGCCATCTCATCCTTCTAGAATATTCCCTTCTAGAAGCTTCGAGAATTCATCTTTTTCCCTTCTTTAGAAAGAGTTCGCACCCTAGCAGTTCAACACAGTGCGAACTTCTCGCACCCTGGCTTAAGGCAGCCTATGAGAATCATGCATTCTCGCAGGCAAATATACTAGCAGCCTGCGAACAGTCCTCAAAAATGTGATTTCTGGAAAGAGATGAAGGTAACTTTTTTCAGGAAAAAGTTCTAATGAAGAAACTAAATACACCATCATCAATACATCATCATGATGACCAAAATCATGGGTAACAACAAGTTCGTGACAGTACAAGGTGTGAAATTGGTTAAGTATAGAATGACAGGGTGGTTTGAAGAGATTTCCATAGGAGGAATGAGACTTGGAAGTCAAGGGAGTCCGAGGATCAAAAAGTAGATCGAAAAACTTTTTGGTGCAAGGTGTATATCACGGAACATGGGAGTATGAGAGCTCGATCCCACCAATCTGGGAACTTGTGATAATAAAATTGGCAAAGTATGGAACAAGATGGTGAACAACTAGACTTGTAATGTGAAGTTTGTTAAGAACCAAATATCAATATAGCATAGAAAAACCTCATAAAAAGTACTCAACGCCTTGAAAAAGAGATAATTTCAGATAATAAGCCTCTTCGAGGGGGAAACCTCCTTTTACCCCACTTAAATGTTCAAGTACAAGATGATTCAAAATGAAAATGTCTCCTTGGTATATAT